>AWUE01018692.1:0-60770 GCA_001974825.2 Corchorus olitorius | reverse complement strand
CAAATTCTGAATGACATCAAATCTTTGCTTTATCTACTTGTAATCCATCTTTAGAAACCACATGACCTAGCACAATGCCTTGTTCTGCCATAAAATGGCACTTCTCAGCATTTAGTACTAAGTTGGTCTCCACACATCTTTTCAGCACGAGCTCTAAGTTATGCAGGCATCTATGAAAATCATCTCCATAAACAGTAAAGTCATCCATAAATACCTCCATGATCTCTCCTTGGTAGTCTTGGAAGATACTCATCATACACCTTTGGAATGTTGCAGGAGCATTGCATAAACCAAATGGCATTCGAGTATAGGCATACGTACCAAAGGGGCATGTGAATGTTGTCTTCTTTTGGTCTTCTGGGGCAACTGGTATTTGAAAATATCTTGAATATCCATCCAAAAACCAATAGTATGCTCGACAAGCTAACCTCTCCAACATCTAATCCATGAATGAAAGTGGAAAATGATCTTTCCTTGTAGCAGAGTTCAGTTTCCTATAGTCATTACACACTCTCCATCCATTTTGAAGTCTCTGAGGAACTAGTTCTCCTTCCTTGTTTTCCACTACAGTGAATCCATGCTTCTTAGGTACTACTTGGACAGGGCTAACCCGCTTACTATCTGAAATGGCGTAAATGAGCGCAGCTCCAAGTAGTTTCAGAACTTCATCCTTTACGACTTCAGCCAAATTTGGATTCAACCTTCTTTGTGGTTGCCTTATTGGAATAGCATCGTCTTCCAATCGAATCCTATGCATGCAAACAGAAGGACTTATCCCCTTGATGTCATCAATTGTCCAGCAATTGTCAGCAATTATCCACCTGCACTAAGAGATCTTCAACCAATCGTTCAGGATGAATGTTAGTCCTATCAGCCAATTGAATGATGATATTTGTTTTAACTAAGGGTTCTAAACCTAATTGCAGATAAATGGAATATGGCATGATATTAATTGAAGATCCTAAATCACATATTGCTTTCACTGTCATATCGCCTCATATGTTACATGGAATAGTAAATGCTCCTAAATCCTTGCATTTTTGGGGAAATTTCTTTTGAAAAGCAGTAGAAAAATTTTTATTCATGCATACCAATTCATTATCCTTAAGTTTACCTTTATCATCATTTAATTTCTTGAGAAAAGATGCATATCTGGGCACTTGCTAGATTGAAGCTACTAAAGGAATGTTTACCTCTGATCCAAGAAACGAATCCAATTGATTACCTTCCAAGCATCCCTTATGTCTTTTTATGTACTATTAAGGATAGGGTGGAAGACAATCATTAGGTTGCATCGACTTCTTCTTTGATTCCATCCTCTTCCTTGGTGGATCTTGAAAAATTGTTGGAGATGAAACTGAATTTGTCCCAAAATCAAGCTTCTCTTCCTCCTCGCTTTTCACTGAATTCTTCTCATCACTTGGCATTTGCACATGGGGTATGATAGTTGGTGACGGTTTCACTTCAGGGTTAGGAAGAACTGGTTCAAATGATGGTGTAGAGGAAACAATTGGGGTTTCCAATGACTCCATCTCTTTTGTAGCTCTTGGTCAATCACCTTCCATTCCCATCGAATTGATTCCATATCCTTGCGCTTTGTTCAATCAATTGTCAAATTCCATGTTGTTCTTGTGTTCTTGAGCCACGTTCAAAGGTTTTTGCAAAGATGACTGTTGATGATAGTTCATCCCTTGATTCGCAATCAAATAACGCATCAAATTAACAATAGTATCTTGTTGGTCAGCAATTTGCTTGCTAAGCAACTGATATACTTTGTCCCTTTCTATTGCGAGTGATTGCACCACCTCTTCTATTCCTTCCACATTTTTGCAAACTGTTTCGAACATTGATTCATTAGGCTTGAGAATCTCTTCTGATGTGCTAAACTGATGAACATTCTCTGCCATGATGTTGAGCAGCTTCCTTGCTTCTGTAGGTGTTTTAAGTGTTAAGTTGCATCCACTGGTTGCATCAATATAAACTCGATCTTCATAGAACAATCCATCATAGAATTGTTGTATCAAGAGTTCCTCGCTTATGTTGCGGTATGGGCAGCTTTCACAAATCGTGTTGTATCTTTTCCAATATTGAAACCACTTCTCATTAGGTAATTGTGGACAAGAATTTATTTTACTTCTGACATCGGCACGTTTTGCTTCTGGAAAGTACTGGTTCAAGAATGCTCTCTCCATTTCCTTCCAAGAAGTAATCGACTTTGATGGCAGACTACAAAACCATTCTCTTGCTTTGCCTTCTAAAGTAATTGGAAAAGCTCGAAGCTTGGCTTGCTCTTCAGGCATCCTTATCATCACACATTTGATGAAGAAGCGTTGCAAATGCTCATGAGGATTTTCATGGGATTCTCCATGAAACATTAGTAACAGACGGACCACTCCTGGCTTTAACTCGTAGGATAAATCTTCTGGATAATCAATGCAGTGGGGCTTCATCTCCCAATTGAAATTCAACTCCCTTGAAGTAAGTGATTGCTCCATCGAATCCTTCCTACAAATCAAAGATGATCAAGTGTAAAAGTAAAAGGAAAAATAAAAAGAAAAACAACTATTTACAAATAACACAATCTAAAAGTAAAGAAATTAAAACAACTCTCCCCGACAACGGCGCCAAAATTGTGATCGTGTCATTGAGCAATCACAAGATAAATCCCCACAAAACTTAACTAAATAGCTAGGGTAAGTAGGGGTCGAATCCACAGAGAGAGAGGATAATTTATGTACTAATCTATTGTGTTAAGGATGAAAGGTTTGAAAGTTGAGATTAAGCAATCTAAATTATAACTAACAGAATAAATTAGGAGCAAAGTAAATCAAGTGACAAACTATATAAAACAAGCCTCCAATATAGAATCAATTTCACTCTTGACTAGATTGATATGGTTCATTGACACAAATCATGAATTTGATATTAATCGCCAATCAATTAAGCATCATAAATTATTCCAAAGCAGTATATATCCTAAGACGTAGGCTTCAACTTTCCTTAGAATAAAATAATCTCCCTAATATCTTAAACAACTCCACTTGAATAGTTGGTCTAGGAACAGACGTAATGCTAATTCCAGCATGGTAACAACATTAATCCGCATCTCGTTAAAGTCAACCTCTATTGTTCTGATCTAGGTTTCACCCCTTCCTAGAACAAGCATTAAGATTACATTTTTCCACATGCATGATAAATCATAACCAATCTCATCTACATCTATTACCATCTCGGCCTATAGATTTCAACAAGGTTTGATAATCCCATTGAACCTAGGACTCCTAGAATTACAACTGTCACTTGGACCAATATTAGCTTGACTAAAGCTAAATTGAATCTAAGTAGGCCTCCAAATCCATTAAAACATGAACACATAAGATGAAGTACAGGGATAAGAAACATATTTAAGTAGAAAATCAAATTATAAAGAACAAAAGTCTCCCCATAAATAAAAAGTCAAGAGATCAATAAAATTCTACATTGGAGAAATAAAAGATTAGCTACTCATGAATTGAGTAGCCATCAAAAGAAAAAGGAATAGAAAAACCTAGAAAGATAGGGGATGGCCGGCGGCTCCTCCTTAGCTCTCCAAATTGTCTAACCTCTTTTCTAGAGAGAAAAGATGTCTATTTATACTAGAGACTTAGGGAAAACTTAACCTAGAACAAAATAGACTTTTAAGCTCATTGAACCTCACCCAATTGAGTGGAATTTCGTCCTCCAGGTCTGGGCTATCTCCAAACACCGAATTTAGGTTAAGCATATCAATTTGGGCTTGATTTCATGGGCTTTTCTAGCTCCAACATGTCTGTAGAAACTTCAGGGGCATTTTCTTTCATGATAACGACAAAACTGGGTCTCGACCAAAACACGAAAGTCGTAGCTCTCGGAATTAGCTTTCCAATGCATATTCATACGCTTCATTTGGAGTTCTGGATCAAAAGTTATGGCTATTTTTCCGAACTATCTCCAAATCTGGAAAGAAAGGAAGAAGCTTCATCATGAAGACACCCACAAGTGGCTGATGGCGCGCGCTGACAAGAGCCCCGACTCCCGCTGGGCACCCACATGGTTGACCTAAGCACCCAGGTCTTAAGCCTGATCACCCATGTCCTCTTGATGGCTCGACATGTCTTCTTGCAACTTGAATTCTTCTTGCTCTTTTGCTTTGGAACTTTGTAGCTTTCAACTTTATGACTTTAATTAGCATAAAATTGACTCCATAGACTCTTCATTCACGAACACGAGATCTCCAATTTCTTCCAAGAAAATTCATGAAAAACCTTTGTGCCAAAAATCAATCGAAATAGCTCCAAAATGTGCCTAACACAACATATTTGCACATTCTACCTCTTCAACACCTACAATCACAAATGTAAGCATTATAGGGTAAAATCCAACACAAATACATTCAAAAGCATAGGAAAATGACCATAAAAATATGCATAATTTTGGTCTGATCAAAGAGATGGATAGGTTGTTCCATACACAGTTCTACAAGATCGAATCAGAGGTCTCCATGGCTGACCTATCACGCCTCTATCAAAAGAAAGGGGAGTCAGCTGAGGAGTACTTAGGTCGCTTCAAGAAGCTAAGGAACAGGTGTCGCACACCTCTCCATGAGATAGAGTTTGTGCGTCTAGCTCAGAATGGACTTCACATAGAGCTTTGAAAGAAGTTTGAAGGAGTTAACTTCAAAGACTTCTTTGAGATGTCAACCAAGGTGACAAGATATGAGACCCTCCTACGGGAGGAGAATGAAAAAAGAAGTTCATCTTATGGCACTTACTATCAAGAGCCAAACTTTGAACTTGAAGTTGCTGAAGTCAAAGTAGATCGACCCATTGAGTGTCCATGTCTGATAAAGGCAGGAGTGCGACACCCTCGGACCTAGGAGAGGTTTGCTGCCATGTACCAGAGACAAGCAGAGAAGAAACCTTATGATGGAAGCAAGACTTATTCATTTGACACCTCAAAAACAAATGAAGTCTTTGACTTCCTACATAAGTCTGGTATGATCAAGTTGCCTCCTGGACATGTCCTTCCTTCACTTGAGGACATCAAATGAAGGGAGTACTGCAAATACAATGACTCCTGGAGGCATCCAACTAACAACTGTATTGTATTCAAGAATATATTACAAAAGAAGATAGAGAAAAGAATCCTGAAGTTCCCTGAAACATCTAAGAAGGACATGGGAGTTCACAAGAACCCTTTCCCAACTCCTATACACATGGTCACATTCAACCTTCCAAAGGATGGACAGCTGGCTAGTAAGGAGGCTGAGAAAGTTAACTCAACCCCAAAGAGAGCGACTTTGGCTCCAAGTGCTTCCTTGGCAGCCAACCCTCAACATGAGGTAATTTTCATCACCACTCTGCTAAATTCAAAAAGTTGGTTGATAAAACTAAGTCTAAGACTCAAAGTCTTAATTCAGATCGGCCCTGGTATCCAAACACAACCGCTGATAGACTTAAAACACCAAGAAGGAGGCTGGAACTTTCCTCATCTGGAGATGAAGAAGAACCTTTGGAGCATCCTGATACCTCTTCAAAGAAGAAGGTTCGAAGGAAGTTGGAATTTTCATAAAAAAAAACTCCACTCCAAAAGGAGAAAAGCAAAACAAAGCGTACTCCTAACTCGGGGGCAAACCAGAAGCTTCTCTTCCTCCTCATAAGTAGAGCAAATGGGAATATGGAGAGTCATTATCAAAGATGGCGCCACATCCCTCTCATCTCAACTCATCCACTCCTCACAAGGTGCAAAAATCTTCCAAAAGGAACATGATCAACAACCACGAGTTGGATTCATTCTAACTCTTATTTGAAGAGGGCAAAACATGAAATCAGACCATGGTTGGATCATAAGAAAAAGGAATATCGCCATGCAGCTGTGGAGAATGAGATGAAATAGCGAACTGACCATGCACAACCAAGAATGGTCAAGCCACCTTCAAACACTCAAAAGGGTGTGTGGCGAAAAGTTCAACACCCCAAGTATTCTATTCAAAAGAATAGAAAGACTTGGAGAAGACGTGAACTTCGGAAAAGAGCAAAAGCTCGAAATGAAGAGGTACTTGACGCCATGCAAGTTGATGAGAGTGGAAATGAACCTTTTAAGGAGTCACCACCTATCAACGAGGTAGATATATCTCTCATGGACGTAGCAGACATGGGAGTAAAGTTATGCAAGGAGAAAATCCTCTCTGAAGAAGCAAAGCTCAAAGAGAAAGCACTAGAGCTGAGCAAGAAAGAAGTTGAACTCCAAGATCGAAGGCAAGCTCTAATTGACATAATCTATGGCAATGAAGATTATTTTTGCCAAGAACTAGCAGAAAAGGGCGCCATCATCGAGGAGGCAGTTCTTGCTTACAAAAGACTAGCTATGAGAGCACTCACCATAGGAGATGAAGATGGAGATGATGATGACTTCGAGATCCGTAGTATTGACAATGACTCATACTACAGTAAATTTCCTTATGAAGCTCTATCAAGGAGACTTGAAGATTGGCCACCACATGAGGCCACTCAAGATTTACTTCACATTTCAGAAAACATGCCACCATGGAAAATATCAATTTTGCTTGAAAAAGCAAAGTTAGATAAGGAGAGAAAAGAGTTTGAAGTTGAGAGGATATAACATATCAAAGCCTAAAACATTCTCTTCGAAAAACAAGAGGCCATAGATGATGCTGCTCGACAACTCCTTAGGAGGATCATCATTGAAGAACTCAACATGAAGGTAGACAAGACTCTAGAAGACCTAGATGAAAGTCTATGGACTCCACATTGGGAAGATAATGGCGCCACCAACATTGAGGATGCCATACCAACTCCATCTAATAAAAACTTGATGTGTGATGAGAGTTTGGGAGAAAAGCCTGACACCATGAGTGAAGCGGAAACCTTAGCTGCTGAGGACTTTGACAACAAAACTATTGATTCAATGGCCTTTACAGTTCATGGTTAATCTCAACCATACTACTATCACTCTACCATGCACATTTGCTGCTAAGTTGAAAGAGCGAATAAAATCATTTGAGCCACCCTCTCATCAGGAGATTGAAGATGTCATCGAGATTCCCTCAGGGAAGGAAGAAGACTCGGGGGGCAACAACCCAGATGATGCTAAAGCCATGATCTTCATCAAACCTGATGAAACTAATACTTGCCACGTCAAGCCTTTATATGTCAAGGCTCATGTTGATGGCATCTCTATAAACAGGGTACTTGTTGATAATGGTGCAGCAGTGAACCTCATCCCCTATTCATCACTAAAGAAGCTTGGCAAGTCCACGGATGACTTGATCAAGTCAGAAGTCATTGTGAGTGATTTCTCTGGCGCTATCAAGGAGACAAGAGGCATACTGCCTGCTCAGCTGACCATTGGGTCAAAAACATCCCTCTCTGCCTTCTTTGTAGTTGATTCTTCATCAACTTACAACATGCTAATGGGTAAAGATTGGATTCACTCTAACTGGTGTGTCCCATCATCTTTACACCAACTACTGATGTTCTGGAATGGCACTGAAGTTGATGTGCTCAAGGCAGACAATAGACTATTCAAAGTCGAGTCCAATGCAGTAGATGTGAGGTTCTATGATGGAACCACTGGACCAATCAGGTTCATGGGACAGGACAAGTATGGCCGGCCATACCCTATCATCTCCACTGGAGAAGTCAAACAAGAAGTTTTGAAAAAGGTAATGGAAAATCTTGTGCGGCCTAATGCTTTGATTCCTTTCAAGCCGCTTCCATGTGCTCATATTATAGAGGAGGTCCCATGAGTACACAACCTAGAAAGGTTGTGTTGGCCAACGACATCTTGAAAAAGTTGTCGACTTTGGCCTTAAATATGAAGCTTCAAAGCTTAGAGGACTCAACCGCCCCATCAGCTAATGCGGCCTATCAAAGTGTAGAATACATACAAGATGAGATCACCATGGAAGAACTTGACCATGCTCCCACGAAAATAGATGATCTCAAGGTTGAGGTACAAGATCCTCTACTTGAAGTAAATCTTGGTACTGAGGAAGAGTCTAGGCCGACTTACATAAGTCAATTGTTGGCCGAAGAAGACAAGCCATGCTTTGTAGCCTTGTTAAAGGAGTACAGAGATTGTTTCGCATGGGATTATGACGAAATGCCTGGCTTAAGTTGTGACTTGGTGGAGCATCGCCTACCAATCATTGAAGGATACTGTCCCTATCAACAACCTCCTAGAAGAATGGCTAATGATGTCATTCTTAAAGTCAAAGAGGAAGTTGAAAGGCTCCTTAAAGCAGGATTCATCCATACCGCAAGGTATGTAGAATGGATTTCAAACATAGTTCATGTAGTTAAAAAGAACGGTAAAATCAGGGTGTTTTGACTTTCGTAACTTGAATTCAGCCACCCCTAAAGATGAATATCCTATGCCTGTTGCAGACTTACTAGTAGATGGAGCCGCCCAACATCGAGTGTTGTCCTTCATGGATGGACATAGTGGCTACAACCAGATCTACATAGCAGAGGAGGATATTCCAAAGACAGCTTTTCGCTGTTTAGGTGCAATCGGTACTTTCGAATGGGTAGTTATGCCCTTTGGACTCAAAAATGTTGGTGCAACCTATCAAAAAGCAATGAATGCCATCTTCCATGACATGATTGGAAGATTCATTGAGGTATACATAGATGATGTTGTGGTTAAGTCACATAATTACCGTGACCACATTGAAATGTGCTTTTGGTGTTGGTGCAGGTAACTTTTTTGGATTTTTGGTTCATCAACGAGGCATCGAGATAGACCAAAACAAGGCAAGAGCCATCATACAAGGAAAACCGCCCACCTCCAAGAAAGAGCTCCAACCTTTCCTTGGACAAGTCAACTTCTTACGAAGATTTATCTCCAACACTGCTAGTAAGACCAAGGCGTTCTCACCACTGTTGAAGTTGAAGGTCAAGGAAGAATTTCAATGGAATGACGAACACCAAGAAGCTTTTGAGGCAATCAAGAAGTACTTAGCTTCGCCTTCTGTCTTAGTTCCTCCTAAGAAGAATAAAACCTTGTACTTGTATGTCTCAGCCACTGCATCTTCTATAGGGTGTTTGTTGGCTCAGGGATTAGGAAAAAGGAAGGAACAAGCAGTGTACTATCTAAGTAGGACTCTTACTGATGTAAAAACCAGATATAGTCCTATTGAGAAGTTGTGTTTGTCACTCTACTTTGCAGCAATAAAACTTAGACATTACATGCTCTTCTTTGATGTCTGTGTTATTGCTAAAACTGACATAATAAAGCACATGCTAACTCGGCCTCTCCTTAAAGGCCGATTAGGTAAATGGTGCTTAGCACTCTCTGAGTTCAGCTTCAAGTATAAACCTCAGAAGGGAGTTAAAGGGCAAGCTATTGCTAGGGGTGAGTAACGGTCGGTTCGGTTTGGTTTCGGTTTTGTGGTTCTCAAAACCAACTACAAACCGCCAACCGACCATTTAACCGCCTAAACCGACTATACAGTTTAATTATATATTATTATATATGTAACTATATATATATCTAATATTATTTTATATATATATATAATATATTTAATTATAAATATTACTAAACGGTCGATTCGAGTCGGTTACGGTTTTGAAAATCCCAAACCTGTACACCGACCGTTTAGTACTTAATCCTTTGGCGGTTCAAACTGCCAAACCATCTAAACCGTGGTTTGACTTAACCGCAAAAAACCGTTGGCGGTTTCGGGCGGTTTGACCCGCCTAATGCTCACCCTTAGCTATTGTTGACTTCCTAGCCGACCACCCATGCCTAGACTTGGGCGAGGAATTCGAAGATATGAACTTTGTCATTGAGGTATCCTTAATACCATGGATACTTGAGTTTGATGGTTCCAACACTACTAACTCAGCAGGTGCAGGAATTGTAATCACCTCCCCTGATGATGACTATACCATGATGTCATTCCATTTAAATTTTGATTGTACTAACAATCAGGCTGAGTATGAGGCACTTATCATTGGTTTAAAGTTACTCAGGGAGGTGCAAGTATCCAAAGTACACATCAAAGGTGATTCTCTGCTAGTAATCAACCAACTTACTAGAGAGTTCAATTGCACAAATCCGTCCTTGTTGCCCTACTATGCAATGGCAGCCCAATTGATGGAGAAATTTGATGATGTACGAATTGAACATGTCCCCAGACATCGGAATGAAGCTGCAAATGTTGCTGCACAACTTGCTTATGGCCTTACATTCCAAGATGTATTTGGAAGAAGGTGGTGAATGTTGAGAGGAGGAGCATGCCTTCAATCTTTACTAGGGACAATGTGTTCGAAGTATACAACATAGTACATAGGCATGATGATCGGCGCCAGCCATTCCTTGATTATCTTCAAAATCCATCAATAAAGGTTAGTAGGAGGATCAGGACCTTGGTTGTGCATTATGCTGTCTTAGCTGATGAGTTGTACCGAAAAGACTTAGACGGATCTTTGATAAGATGTCTAGACCATGAAGAAGCTAGGAAAGTCATCAAGGATGTACATGAAGGCTTATGTGGAGCACATCAAGCTGGAAGAAAGATGAGATGGCTAATACACCGTCATGGCTTTTATTGGCCAACCATCATGAAAGACTGCATGGAATTTTCCAAAGGTTGCCAAGCTTGTCAGAAGTATGGCCCTATATGGAGACTTCCATCAGAAGAGCTACACTCTATAATAAAGCCTTAGCCATTCAGGGGATGGGCAGTTGATCTTATTGGAAAGATCTACCCACCAGCCAAGGGAGGTGTCTGCTTTATTATAGTTGCCACAGACTACTTCACCAAGTGGGTGGAGGCAAAAGTTCCGAATGGCATAGCTCATAGTGACATCAAGAAATTCATCAAGGAACACATCATCTATCGTTTTGGGATTCCAGAAACTCTCACTACTGATCAAGGCACCAACTTTGATGGTGAGATTACCAGGAGTCTGGAAAGAAAATTTGGCCTAAAGTTCACTAAGTCCACGCCATACTATGCACAGGCTAATGGACAGGCCGAGGCTTCTAACAAAGTAATGATAGGCATCATAGAGAAGATGATAAAAGACAAACCTGGCAAATGGGATAGTGTTTTGCCTAAGGCTCTGTGGGCATATTGAATGTCACAATGCTCGAGTACTGGTGTGAGCCCATTTAGCCTAACATATGGCCATGATGCGATGGTTCCTATGGAACTTTTGGCTAAGTCAGTCAGAGTTGCATTTCAAAATAACTTGCAGTGGTATCACTGCAATGATGCCATGATGATCGAGATTGAAGACCTTGACTCTGAAAGGTTGGATGCTTTGAATCACCTGCAAGCACAGAAAAAGAAGGCAGAAAGAAGTTATAACAAGAAAGTTCGTAGATGAAGTTTCATCGAAGGCGAACTAGTATGGAAGGCTTTCTTGCCTATCGGTTCTAAAAAACGTGGAAAGTGGTGTCCTAAGTGGGAAGGACCATTCCGTATCAAGAAAGTACTTAAGAATGGTGCCTACTGGTTAGAAACTGAGGATGGTGATTCCCATAGAAAGTTCATCAATGGGCGCTATTTGAAGAAGTACTATCCAACTGCATGGGAGGGAAAGTCTGATCCAAATCCTGAGTTTTACATGGAGGAGGAATTAGACGATGTGGCTATGACTCAACTCACAGTCACATGCTTCACTGAAGTATAATAACTTACACGCTTCGTGGATTTAGCCGCCCCAATTGTGTTCTTACGGCTTTAAGATAAAAACTAATATTTTTATTACTTGTGAAGTAATGAAAATTTCAAAATTTTTCCACTAACACTGAGGGTGGCGAAAATTGGAGGGAAAAAGGGACAATTCCATCACTAAAATTATACAAGTGTTGTGGAACTATGCTTTTTCAAAATTTGGCCTTAATTAAAAGAGGAAGGCCGAATTTCTCAAGGATGCCAAAAAATTCTAAGTAATATTGGCAATTTGACTCCAAAATAAATTCTAAGTATTTAATCTTTATAATTTTAGTCATAAGACCAAGAGATTAATTTGACTAAGGATTTTGTTTGAATTAGATGGCTAAAGACAATAAAGGCCACTAATATAAAAGTTGGCTAAAATCCATTGCCACCAATTCAAAGCAAAGTTTAACTTGTTTGAAAATTGAAATAAAAACAAAATCTTAAGAATTATGATCACTCTCCTTCTTTCTCCTCTTCAGCCTCAGGGGGAAAGGTCTCAGGAAGAAGTGATCTCCATACTTCAAACTCTCTATCCATGCTATCCAGCAAAGCTCTGAAGAAATCCCTCTCAGCAACAGTGGCTAAGTAATCATCCTTCTCCTTGAGAAGAATGCTGGCCTCACAATAGATTTCTTTACACTTTTGATTGGAAGGTACCTCGCGCTTCTTGGCAAGTTTGGCATTCTTAAGTTAAAGAGCTTTCACCTTTGCTAGGTGATCATTGATTTCATCATCAATAACCAACTCCCTGTCAGAAGGCACCACAGAATTGTATAAGGCCATAGCCTTGTCATCCAAGGACCTCTGGTGTGCCTTGTATCTTTTCTGCTTCTCATTGAATTGGTCATAGTAGCTCTGAGTTTGATTGTACCTCGTGAGGAAAGCATCAAACAATCTTGGGAAATATTTCCAGAATTGAACCTCGTCATCATCAATTTCAAGAGAACGTGACCAGGTCCGAGCATGAGAATAGATGACTTCCTTTTGATTAGGAAGAATGGATGCATCTGCTTTCAATATGAACTTGAAAATTTCATCATAATCTTCTTTCAGTGTTGCATCAGAAAGGACCTCAGTAACATCTTCAGAAGAAACTTCATGGTCCATTGGCAGAAGCTTGGAAGTATATTCTTTAAGAATCTTGCATCTTTGAAGGAGAGGGACGTCAGTCAGAACAGAAGGAAGTGCCAAAGATGGAGCTATCATCGAAGCAAGAGACGCGGCGATGGGAAGGGAACTTTCAATTTCTACATTCCTATCTACCGTCTCATTAACCAAAACAGGCATGGACATTGGAGAAGTAGTTCCAGTGGCGGCCTCAGAACATACTCCATGTGGATTGGAAACTATATTTTCCAAATCCTTCATGAGATCACCTCCACCTGTTTGCTCTGAGAAATCTATGTCACCCAAAGAAAAATTGTCATCAAGAAGGAGAAATGTGGCCATATCAAGGGCTGAACCTGTTGATGAAGTATGGTTATTTCCTTAATCCACATAGGTGACATGATTAAGTGAAATGTCTGGAGAGTAGGAGGGAGAAGCTGCATCCACTGACTCACTTGTGGTCTTCTGTGGAGGTGCCTTCTGACTACTGGGTTCAGGAGGAGACACTTCAATCAAGTCATCAGAAATAAAGCCACCAGACTTTGGGGTAGCTTTCTTCTTCTTCGAGGCAGAAGGCTCTGATAGATCTTTCTCACGAGACAAAGCAGAACGTTTATGTATTGCTTGCTTTGCCATCTTGTTGGCATCCTTCTTAGGGGGTACGAAAGCATCACCTAAAGGGAGAAAGTTAGTAAAAAACTTAAACTATAAATAGTTTAAATAACAGAAATTACCAGGTAGAAAGTGAAGTCTTGCAGCAATGTGGGAAATATCTTCACTGCCAATTTTTCTCCATATCTCTGACCACCAAGTAGTGCAGTTTGGAGTGGCCTCAGATGCAAAAGGAGGAATGATGAACTCGGCCTCTTGTCTTTGTTTCTCAGCAAACTCATGACACCTCTCAAAGAAAGCTTTCTCAAGGACCCAAGGTTTTATATAACAACACTTGTTCCTTGAAAAGTGAGGAGAAGGAATTTGCTGTGTAAAGCCAAGCTGTCTGCCTAGTAGAGGAGGGCAGTATGTTTCAAATCCAGGTTTGACTCTTCCATCTACTTCGACGCCAAAACAAAGGTCAATAGGCAGACAGAAGTTTATCCATTCTTGTTTCATAATATCTGCACTCTCGTTAGTAGGCGATTCTTGGAACCATGAAGGGCCAAATTGCTGCCGAGAAAATAGGAAGAACTCTTGATCTTTCAGATTCCAGAAGGAGTGGAAGAC
This sequence comes from Corchorus olitorius, assembly GCA_001974825.2. NCBI lineage: Eukaryota > Viridiplantae > Streptophyta > Magnoliopsida > Malvales > Malvaceae > Corchorus > Corchorus olitorius. Next base: position 46,723 of record AWUE01018692.1, on the reverse strand, counting down.
ATTGTTCACATTGTTGTTGATATGAACAAGCCCGCTGTATAAATCGTCATAGCATCGAGTGGTGAGAGTAGCCGCATGACGAGCAGGAGACAAGTGAGGAAAGTACATCCAAGCCCATACTTGAAGAATCCACAAAGGACCATGAATACCTTTGTCAACACTCTGAATGATGTTGAACAGGCCACGGTAGAGAGTCCCCAAAACAAACTGACCAAGGGCTCATCTCTTCCCTGAGGCCATGAGCTTAGCAAGGTGAAGATACTCAGCAAGGCAGGCACGTGAAAGAGGACAAACAACAAACTTGCAGATCAAACAGAGCATAAAGGCCGTAATCTCTTTTGCCTCAAGAGGAGCATAGGTCGGCTTTGCATGCTCAAAAATAAATTTGCTGAAGTAGAGTTTGTCACTAAAAGGAATGGAGTAAAGCATATCCTCGGCTTCATCAAGGGAAGTGGCGAAGGAAATCCATTCACCAACTACAGGGAGGCCTATGATTGCTGCTATGTCAAGAAGAGTTACTAACATTGGCCCACATGGGAGATGGAAGTAATCCCAGCATCTATTCCAAAAGGAGCTAGGAGCAGTAAGTAGGGCGCCATCATAGGAGAATTCTTGCTTCGACAACAAGACAAATGATAATAAGTCTTGTTCACGTAGTTTTTCTTCACGATGCATGACTATCCTGTCTACCCAAGCACACCATTCCGCTGGACAATAGGCCCATGACTGGATTTTGTTGACCCACTTGCGGAAGTCATAATCATAGCCTTGGAGGGGGAGCAGGCCACCTCGATGCAAAGGAAAATAGTCATTCATCTCAGCCGAAGGAAGACCAGTAAAGAAAGGAGCAAGAGCATCTCTAGGAAACTCAATCTCATGATAAGACTTGGCAACAAGTTTCTTCACAAGGTCAAGAGTTTTTTCCTCCTCAGAAGATGCAACAAGTTCTCCTACAACAAAGAATTAACAAAGTTGTTAGTATATTGTTAATAAGTTGGTGAAAAATTAAATTTTTACCACCTTAAAATTATTCATAATTTCTATTTTGGCACAAATATTAATTATGGCTACCAAAATAATTATGTTAATATTTTTTAAGAAAATTAAATTAATTTTTGGCCTTAAAAAAATTAAATAAGGCCAGAAACCCTAACTTACATGCCATACAAGTTACAATTTTTGCAAATAAGGCCATGGCATGCTAGAATTTGAGGTTTTGTGTGAATTAAGTTTCATACTTATGAAATTAAACTTAATTTTGCCTAAACCTAATACTTAATTTTTGGCTAAGTTAATTAATTTGGCCAAAAATAACAAAATCTTAAACCTAAAGGTCAAATAGCATGCCGCCCAAGTTGCAAAATTTGCAATCAAGGCCGCGACATGCTAGGGTTTAGGTTATTCATCAAATTGGGTTTAATACTTATGAATTTTAACCTAATTTCATATGTTTAAACCTGATTTATATTAACTTTTGTCTAATTTTTTTATTTAGGGATTATGACCTAGTAAACCTAATTTAACCCCTGATTTTGGTTAAAATAATCAATTTCACTGAAATACTAATCCTAAGGGTATAATTGAGTGCCGCACAAGTTGCAATTTTTGCAATTTGGGTCGCGGCACTCTAGGGTTTTATAATTCTTCAAATCAAGGTTTATGCTTGTAAAATAAAACCTAATTTGATGCAATAAGCTTGACATAACTCCCTGAATTTTTGGCCAGTTTAATCAATTCGGCCAAAAATCCCAAAATTGCTTAAACCCTAGGGAGTAAATCGCATGCCGCCAAAATTGGAGGAAAATTTTGCAAAGTAAGCCACGACATTGCTAGGGTTTTAATCCTTGTCCAATTTGGTTTAGGGTTCATCTAATCCTAACCTAATTTCGTGAGGAAAACAACAAAACCTAATCAAATTTGGCTAATTTGAAATCCTAAGCCAAATAGGAATTGTATTTTTGGCCAATTAAGGCCGAATTGCATACCTAGGGTTTGAAAACTCTAAGTCGACTATACCAGCCCCTATGTCGACCTAATTGACATGTTTTCTTGCTATTTGCTTCATGATTAATGCAGCAACATGTTACTCTAAAGATCTATGGCAAAAAACTAAGTCATAGGCCGAAAACTATGTAGTTTTTACTAGGGTTTTTTGCCAATTTTTTCATCAAATTGATTTGATTTTTAAATCAAATTATTCCTCAAAATTCCAGCAGCTATATTGCTCAAAATTCATCATCAAAGTCGACACAAACATGGCTAAAAATCCTAGGGTTTGCGGCATGGAAGGAAATTGATGAATTTAAATTCAAAAATTGAAAGTTCATGAAGCAATTACCTTGATTTTGTGCCGATTTGGGATCAATCACCATGGACTTGAGCTTTGGCCTTGCTTGAGTCGAATTGGGGCTGCCATCATGAGAGTTTGATCCAAATTGCTTGATCCTTGCCAAAGATTTGGAAGCCTCCAAGAACAAGAAGCTGCGGCTTGAATTATTTGGCATAGGAGAAGGTTTTGGTTGATGATTTTTGTTGATACCTTGATCTTTGGAAGCCATTGGAGCTTGAAAAAGTTGCTGTAATTTTCGACAAAATATGGTACCAAGAGAGGGTGTCGCCGTTGGCTAGGAAGAAAGAGGAAGAATTTTGGCCCAAGACCAATTTCCTTATATACAAGCTCAAATCCTTTTTAAATCAAGGACTTAAGCTTGGGGGGGGGGCATTGTTTATACCTCAATTCACAATTGAGGGTAAATTGGTCTTCACATAAATATTATTAAAGATGAGTGGTCAAGATTTAATTAAAAATCCTAAAGAAACTTGGTTTCTGCACCACCCTAGTTCTGATAGAATTAGGAAAATCTTGTAATTAATTACAAGGGCTGTAATTTATTAATTATTTATTAAATAATAATTATTTTTCAGAATAATTATTATTAATATTTCCCTCTATGCCGCCCCTACCTGGGGAAGTGGCATGTAAAATCAAACAGAAGCAGTTTCCTTTAATATTGCTGTCAACGAGGGAGGCAAGCAGTAAAAAGGAAGTTCTTTACCATCTAACCATGAGATGGAAAATACCTCATGGAATCAAATTATAAGGCCCAAAGTCGTCTCCCATGTAGAGGAGAGGCCGCCCTCTTCCCTCAGGAGAGTTATTTTTGTCTTGCTACAGGAAGGAGGCAGAGAGCTAAAGTTTGTCAGCAAGAGAAACACCTACCTACGTGAGAGAGGCATGAGATTTTCAACCTCACACCTCCTCAACATAAATCAACCTAACATGGTGGAGAAATCGCCAAGCCCTTTTCCTCTCCCCGGGAGGCAAAACTACAACTTTGCATTTTGTTCAATTAAGGACAAAATGGTAAAATTGATCAATTCAAGAGGCTAGAGGCTGCGATTTCTACCAAGACGCATACCATGATGATCCTTAAGCTATGTAGATCATCTTGGTAAAATTTCACCTTTTTCTGACATCGGTGTAAGAACTTATGCCCGATTTTCAATTAAGGAAATTTTGGGGAGTGAAACCAAGTTCACCATGAAGGAGAACTCGAATTTACTTCGAATTTTTTCCATAGTCTTATGGATACAATCTAAGCCTACTGGTGAAATTTTGGATTATTCCGACTTCGTTTGCAACTTTTGTATTCTTTTCAGTTAGGGACATGTGGCTTTCTCACCCCGGTTTAAGCCTGTCACGCCCCGACTCGAAAGTCGAGCACGAACAACCGCCGTGTCACCTCGAAACACGTGCCGGCGGGTCACGTGCACCAAGGCTCCACGAAGCGTCAATACCAGATAAAAATACCGAAAACATGAATTGAGTATAAATCTAAAATACTGAGGTTTGCAAGTCAGAGTAAAAGCGGAAACATTAAAAACAAATACAGTAGTAAAAACGCTGCAACATTTAAAAACCAAAACCATAAGTCAATAGAGAAAACCAAAATTGAAGTAAAACAAAAATGAGGAACAAAAGATAGCACAAACAAAGACAACTGCCAGTGGGACTCATCACGTAGTGAGAAGTACCTCTAACTGGAGGAATCACTGTCTAGGCCACCGACTCGATCGTCAAGGAAAACGCTGATCCTAGTTACCCTGAAAAGTCAACAAGAATTCGAGGGGTGAGTACACGAATGTACCCAATGAGTGAGCCACCCTCAAAAGAGAACCGTAAGAGGGTGGGGTGCACTCACAACCAAAACAGGTAAGAATACCAAGTTATAAAATCATGGTTAGCAATAAAACTGGTACAGGAAATCATTTATCATTTTCATAAACAAGTGGGATGCCAATAAAACCTATTCGGAGTCACTTCCGGAACCGTCAGGGGCATTTTCGTCATTATTAAATAATTTAGTAAAAACATCATTTTTCTTATTTTTCCAAACAAGCCCGTTCCCCTGACGTTGGCCTGGGTCCAGTACTGCGTGGTGGCCGCAGCACACCCAGTTTAGCTCCCCCATGCACACGCCGAACCGGTGCAAATATATGGCGTGTCGGGCCTGGAGCGACGAACCATGTGGATCCAAATCAAACCATGGTCCGCCAAGTGAGTTCAACTACTAGCTAGTATAACCACCAACCCAAGCCATACGTACTCGCTGGGCCGCGCCAGTCCACAAGTCCCCGTATGCTTATCAACAATTCAAAATCATATACACAGATAATTCATGCACCCAAAATCATTTAATAAAACAATTTGTAAATCATATAAATAAAACAGTATAAAACAGTTCCTCAATGGAGAACTCGTTGAGGACAGCCCACTCACAGTTCAGGGGACTCGTACACCTCCAAAGTCAGTTCACTGTGAGCCTAGCCGATGTCTCGATCAGCGCCTCAGCCGTCTGATTGAGAAGCACGTGCAACACAAGAAAATCATTAAAACCAGTATCATAATCAAGTTTATAAACCACAGTAAAACAAAGACATTCAACCAAAACCAGGGTAGTAAACCAAAGTACCAAAACAGTTAGATAAAATAGAATAAAATCACAAGAAACACATAACCCAACCCCATGATCTCACTTAAACGACCTAAGCATGTTTATATAAGCCTTTCAAGGTTGTAAGATGAGTTTCGAATTCATAATACACAATCTAGAGTTCAATTAATCATTTCCGGCATTTAAGGTCAAAACTGTAATTTAGTCAACCAGGGGTAAATTGGTAATTTTAGCTGACCAAGGGTAAAACAGTAATTTTGACATCTTAAAGCTGATAAAGTAATCCTATAACCTTACATGCTCAATTAGAGTGTTTAGATAAGCCGAATCCTTTTCTGGGGGCAAAGTTGTAATTATCCTCGCTCGAGGGTAAAACGGTCATTTGCACTATTATTGGTTTCATAACGTACATATGAATTCATTAATGTGAGCAACATAGTCAAATTCTCACAATTCCAGCCTTAAGGGTAATTTCGTAAATTTGATGACTACGGGGAATAATGGTAATATCGACAGATCGAGGGTAACATAGTAATTTTACCCAAACGAGTCACTACGGTATCTTTCCAATCCTGAATACGCGATCTTCAAGTTTAATTACATGTATCGCGCTCTTAGGGGCAAAATAGCAAATTTGCCTATCAAGGGTATTTCGGTAAATTTTCACTCTCTTAAAGTACAGTGACATTCCTTATATGTTATAGTTATGACCCTAATCGGTCGGATTCGAAATTGCACCTCAACGGAATAGAATAGTGCACTTTGGCTACTTAGGGGCAATATGGTAATTTGGATTATTAAGGGTAAAACCGTAATTTTGTCTTTTAGGGACTCCATTATCAATTAGCATACTTGTGTTCGGGTTCTACACACTTAAACTCGAAGTTTGAGATTCTAAGGTAAAGTTGTAAATTTACCCGTTCGGGATAAAATGGTAATTTACCCACTCTGAGGGTAAAACGGTAACTTTATATTTTTACGAACACTGAGAATTCATACTATAATTATTTGAACTTATTAATGAAATCAGTGTTGTCGAAGTTGTCAACTTGTTCATATAGGGGTAAATTCGTAAATTAACATCCTTATGGCGATTTATTAATTTTACCCGTCCAAGGGTGAAATTCTAACTTCACTTACCATTTTACTAAACCCCAAATTTAATTTCCTATTTTCCTTTTAATTTTTCTCTTATTCTCTTTTCTTTTATTTAAAAAAAACTTGGGCTTGGGCCTAGGTCCTCCTTTCTTTCTTCTATTCTTCTCTCTCACTCTTTTTTTTTTCTTTTTTTTTCTTTTTTTAAACTTTTGGGCCTACCTTGAGCAGGCCCACGCAGCAGCCAGGTGCGCTGGGCCGCGCAGCAGGCCCGCGTGCCTAGCCTGGCGCGCTTGGGCTGTGCGCTGGCCCGCGCGCCTGGCTTGCGCGTTGGGCCATGCTGACTGGCCCATTGGCCTTTTCTTCTTTTCTTTTTTTTTCTCTTCTCTTCTTCTTCTTTTGACTGCCGGAAAAACCCACCGGAATCTGGAATTTTCCAGATTCCGAAAGCCCAAAACTTTATCATTTTGAATATTTTCCACCAAATTTCATTGTTATCAACAACAAAAACACACTCCCACACTAAATTCAAACATTACCCAAGCTTCCAAACATCAAATTAACAAGAGATAAATTAACTTAAACCATAACTTTAACTTCAACTTCAATTACAACTTACCCAAAAATTTCTTCCATTCTCCTCTTCCTCCATTGCTTCAAATTCAATCCATTCGTAATCAAATCATCACCCATTCCTCCAACACAAAGAAAACCCAAATTACAAATTCAATTCTTTTTGGACAACTAAACATATTAGATTTTCAAGATTGAAGCTTAACATTCTCTCACCTTCAAACTTTGAACAACTTGCCTCAAATTCGAATCCAAGACTAAAATTGGAACATGCATAATGAGAAAGTCGATTTACCATTATTGCATGATGATTTCCATGGATTGTTTCTTGAGTCAATGTGGAGGGAAAGCATTTCGGGTGGAACAAAAAAAATGGGTACGCATAAATGGTGAAGGAGAAGATGACATGGTTTTTATTGCTTTTAACTTGGCAAAATTGCACAACTGTCCTCACCTTTTGTTAGCCTCTTTAACTTGAACCTAAAACTTCTCCTTTAATTTAATTGTACCCTCATTCCCTTTTCTTCTTTACACCAAATTTTAATTTATAGAACCAATATAATTTTATTGTATTACAAAGCCATTTTCTTAACTAAGTGTTATTTTCATGATTTGAAGAGCTAAGTATGACTAAGTAAAGTCCAAGTCATGATGTCAGAAGGCCACAACTTGGTCAAATTAGTTGATTTCAGCATAAAAGAAGCAACGAAAGCATGCTGAAGTGTGATAGGAAGAAGGAAGGATTATTCATCAGCCATCTAGGAGGAAGATTTCCGTCTCCCATCTAGAGAATGACGCCTTAACATCCTCTCTTCCCTCTACCTAGTTGTTGGAAGCAATCAGAAGAAGAAGGAAGCTTCACTGCACCTTCCTGCAAGCTGTCATCTACTAAGGAGAAGGACTTCGCCTTCTTCAGCTTGTGAGGCCCATTAATTGCAAGGCCCATGCCGCCCCTATATAAAGCGATCCATCCCAAAGCTTCAAACAGATATCACCCATCTCAAAAACCAGCTCCTGAAGCTACAAACTTGCTCCGCGCAAAAAACCAAGCTACGTGCTTATTTTCTCTCAGGCTCTGCACCTTTTTTCGCCTTGTTCATCACGAGTTCTTACTCGTTCTTCAATATTTTCTTGTTTAGATCATGTCTCAGGACACCCAAACACTCTTTTAGTGTTTTTCCCTTGTTTCAATCTTGTCTCCGGACATGCAAACACTGTACACGTGTTTCTCTCTCATCAATAACAATCAATTTGTTATTTTCTTTCAAATCCAAAAGATATCTTGAAGGCCCCAGTTCAAGAAAACATGATGTTGTGGATCCAATGATTTAAATGCTTCGTTGTAACTTTGATCTATTCCCCACAAATTACTCTGATCTTTTAATCTGCTGCTCTGCGCACCAGATCCGTTTTTACAACCTCTTTGTCAATTTCAGCAAATTGACTGGCACGCCCCTATGCTGTCATAAAGAATTCTCCGCGAAAACTCTAGCAAGAGATTTTTCGCGCAACAGAAACAATTCCCTATTGTCTTTATTTCGCAATGACCATCAACAAAGCATAAGGACAAACAATTTTTAATGTTGGAGTATATCTGTCACAACATGTTTTCTCTCATAAACAACTATATTTTGCACTCTCTCTGGGAATTTCAATGCCTTCAACGAAAGTTTTTGTCAAGTCAGAAAATACAACGAAGCAAAATGAAACATACAAAAAGAAATGTTGTATATAAAAAAGTTCTACTTTCGTAGACAGTTACATTTCAATAATTGGATGCTTTGAGTTATAATTAGTTTCATATATATTTAATATTTAATTTGAGAGTTGATTCCATTTAATTATGTTGCATCATATTATGGAGGTTTTCTGGTTGTTTTATGACACGGGGGAATTCAATAAGAATTTTAATACATCCGTTTTGGCCTTAATTCCAAAGCGAAGAGATCATGTTCATCTTAAAGATTTTCGTCCAATAAGTCTTGTTGGCAGTATTTATAAGATTATTGCCAAAGTTTTAGCTAGTAGATTGAGTAAGGTGATGGATCAGGTGGTTGGAGAGAATCAGTTTGCTTTTATAAAATGTAGGCAAATTCTTAAATGTTCTTTGGTTGCGAATGAGGTTGTGGATGAGTTCAAGAAAAATAATAGAAGTGGCTTGATTTTTAAAGTTGATTTTGAGAAGGCATATGATAGTGTGGATTGGGAATTTTCGGGCTTGACTTTGGAAAAAATGGGATTTAGATGTAGATGGAGGATATGTGTTAATCAACAGCTGCATTGTCTGTGTTAATCAACGGTGCTCCCTCTAGGAAATTCGAGATAAAGCGAGGTCTAAGACAGGGATGCCCCTTGTCGCCCTTGCTGTTTTGATTGGCTGGTGAAGTTCTAAGTGTCTTATTGACGAAAGAGTCTTCTTGCAGCTTGTTTCAAGGCATTCAAGTTGGTTGTAATGACATGAGAATTTCTCACATTCAATATGCCGACGACACTCTTATTTTTTGTGATTTAGATATTGATCAAATTTTGAATGATAAAAGAATTCTCAAATGTTTTCAACTTTTGTCTGGTTTGAAGATCAATTTCAACAAGAGTAGTTTATTTGGAATTAATTTGGAGCAACAACAAGTTCAATTGTGGGCAGACTCTATCAAGTGCAAGTGTAGCTCTCTGCTAAGGGTGTGTTTAGTGGATCAGTCAACCACCGTTTGGGCCTAAAACGGTGGTGGACTAGTCCACCGGACCCTTAGGTGCAAAAAATACCGTGCCATTTGGTTTACATGGCACCAGTGGACTGGAGCTTTTCCGATGGAGGAAAAGACACAAGGAACCACCGTTTCAACAATTTCCCTCAGATTGTCCTTTCCTTTTTTTTCTTTTTCTTTTTTTGTCTTTTCTAATCATTAACAAACCGATGGTTTTATTTTATTAAATTTATTTTCTTTTACTTTTGTTTTGTATATTTTATTAATAATAATACATTTTAATTTTATTTCATTTATTGATTAAATGATAATAAATTCCATTTTTAGAAAATAATAATAAATTTCAATAGATCAATATTAAATAAGTTATATTGAAATTGATTTTGATTTAATATTTAATATTAAATAATAATTATATACCCATATACTAATTTAATAAATATTATATAAATAAAAATAAATAAAATGATATAATCCCTTTAAACCCTAATACCCTTAATGGTCATTTTACATTCTAATCTCACCCACCGTTGTTTTCACTTAACACTCTCGTTTCTATCGCTGATTATAATCTCATCTGTACAATAATTAATCTGATTTGTATAGTATTTAATCTCACAATCTCAGTTCAAACGGAGACAATCGCACCGCTCTACTAAATGCAGCCTAAATTAATTACCTTGGCCTTCCTTTAGGAGCAAGAAATTGAGCAAGAAATTCTGCTATATCTATTTGGAAGCCTGTTGTTGATAAATTCAGAGATAAATTGGAGAATTGGAGGGGATCTTATCTTTTGACTGTTGGGAGAGTCATGCTTATCAAATCAGTGTTTTCTAACCTCCCAGTTATTACATGTCTTTATTTGCCATGCCTTATTCAGTTAAAGCGGAGCTTGATAAAATCCAAAGACGTTTTTTTATGGTGTGGTGCTTCTGAGAGGAGGAAAGTGCGCTTGGGATTCTATATGTCAGCCTAAGGCTCATGGTGGCTTAGGGATTGTTGATCTTGAGGTGGGAAATGGGGCGTTACTTAATAAGTGGATATGGAGATTCGCTGAGGAGAAGAATTCTTTATGGAGGAAAGTGATTGTGGAGAAAAATCATTTAGAGCATGGAGATTTCATTCCTAGAGGTAGGAATCTCAGAGTTTGCTCGAAATTATGGTTGAATATTTTAAAGCCTTTGTGTGACAACAACAAATTTTATACTTTGATTGATGTTGGGATTGGTTTTTGTCTTGGGAATGGGGAGAATATTAACTGTTGGAATGAAGCTTGGATTGAGAATATAATTTCAAGGGGGGCTTGATCGGTCGTTAGCAATCATAAAAATAATCCCCACAAAATCCTAACTAAGTAGATAGGGTAAGCAGGGGTCGATCCCACAGAGAAGGGGAGTAGACCTTATCCGAAGATACAATCCTTAAAAATCTCTCAAAAGCTTTGCGTAAAAACAGGGGATTGAAAATAACAATTAAAAGAAAGCAATTAAACTAAAAACAAAATAAAGTAAATGAAATCTAAATCTATGGCAAGTAATAAAGAAAACAATAACTAAAAGCATACTTCTTCTCCAATGGTAGAAAACAATCAAATGATTATGGGTCCTTGATTTAAAAGATGAATTCAATATTAAATCCTTGATGATAACTGGTCTAGGGAAAACCCTAACATGCTATTTAGGTAAGATTACCGGTTAAATCTTAAATTACCCATTTTATTACTTAACAAATCAATTACCGGTTAAACCTTAAAGATTTACCAAGCAACAAAGCATTAAGATCAACTATTTAATTAGTTCTTTCACACATGCTTTACAAGTAAAACCATACAATAACCAGATAAGATCTGATCGCTGGCATGAAAAACCCATTGAGCGCCTACTAAACGTCATCAATGTGCTACCACACAATTAGACTCGAGGGTTAACTGTTCCGCCTGATTTAGCAATTGATCTCTCAAATTATCAATTTATCGGCCTTATAAATCAATAAAAATCAAGGTCATGGAATAAAACAGAGTTTAACATGCTATCTATCAAAAATAAAATACTAAATTATAAGCACAAAAATCTCACCATCATCAATTGATTGAATTCACCAAAGGATTAGAAGTATTAAGAATTTAGCTACTCATGGATTTTCGCATGAGAAAACTTACAAGACTTTGGGGCGAAATCCTCCTCTTGAAAACCTAGGGTTGCCGCCCCTCTCTATGCAAAGAGATGGTGGCGGCACCCTAGCCCTAAAACTAGAAGAAAAACTAGAACTAGAAGAGAAAAAGAAGAAGAGAAAATTATATATGTGAAGGTATGTGATTTGTGTTACAGTGGGTGGCTATTTATAGTGGAAATAATTCTAGGTAATCCAATTCTAGGTAGGAAAGAGGTCTAGGACGGTTTACAGTCTAACTTAGATTCTAAGTTAGCTTAAAAGTCTTCCTAGAACCAAAATCCTAGCCAAAATAGGATCCTGAAAAATTCTGAATTCGTGCAGGGCCTTCGACGGCGATTTTGGGCTTGAAAGCGGCAGAACTGGGTCTTGGACTTCAAAGAAAAGTTGTAGATCTCGGAGTTAGCTTTCCAACGAGTTTTCATGGGCCTAAAACGGAGGTCTGAGTAGAAAGTTATGAGTATTCTACCAAAACTGCGCTGAATCCTGATCCTGTTAGGACTAGAAGCGGGAATATACGGGAATTGGATATTTCCTTAGATATAGGAGACACAAATTGGGTTTTTAATTCCAATTGTGGGCTTATCTGGGCTGAGTATTATCCCATATAAAATATCCAAAATTCCTTAGCTTCCGGGCTTCTTCATGGCTTGTCTTCAATCCTTCTCAATTTAAACTCCAATCTTCAATTCTTGCCTCTTGAGATGATTCTTCATTGGTCTTCAAATCTTCAAATTATCTTAAATAAGTCTTCAAACACGAACTTCGAATCTCCAAATCCATACTCAAAATTGCTAAGTTCATATTTGATTAAAAAGTCATCAATTTAGCTCCAAAAATAGTGAAAAACAACAAGTTTCCACTTTTCTTCTCTTCAAGACCTAAAAACACAAATACTCATAAAATAGGGTTAAAATACACATAAAAATAGTAAAAAACATAGGAAAATGATCATAAAAATAGGGTCTTTTTTGGCTCGATCATAATTTCCCCCACACTAAACCTTTGCTAGTCCCTAGCAAACTAATGCATAAAAACTAAGAAAACAAAAACAAAGACTAATGCAAATAGAGATTCCACTTTCGTAGGTGTACGGCGGCACTTAGCACGTGACGCAAGCCATTTAAACCTGAGACTGATAGAGGTACTCAGGAGGTGTTATGTCACCTGAGGGTTTACTTAACTAGGACGATACCCACAAACATGTTTAGACTGACTCGATAGACTCATGGGTTAATATGAAAAACATAACAAATTTTGTACAAATCTATGTTTAAATCCATTCTTTTCAAAAAATAAATTTTTAATGCATACATATATCAAGGATTAATGCAATCATGAAATCAAAATAACAAAGAATAATAAGAGCACTTAATTCAAAAGATCAAGAAATAGCAAGCATCTTTATTCTTAAGTAACCATAATTAAAGTAGTTTTAATCACTTACCATTCATCACATCCTATAACTACTTCTTTCCATAAGCTTATGTCTTCATTTTTATCTCCATTACTGAAAGGAATGCATATCATGGATACAAATCAAGGGTTTTCGTGGGTTATAATAGATTTTCAAAGGGTAATTAGGTTTTAGAAAATTGAGGTTACTAACCTCGAAGTGTTCATGATTTGGGGTTACTAACTCCCATTTTTGAGCCTACTAGCACTCTAGAAGGACTCTTTTTTATTTTTTTCAGAGGGTCAATATTTCTGCAATTCCATGTCTCTTATCCTCTTTCCAAGGGTTACTAACTCCTTTTGTTAAAGAAAAGAGTGACAACAATGGATTGATTTTTTTTTTTAAATGTATGCAGAAATACCTCTTCTCCTCTTGCATGAAAGCACTTCTTTTTATGAAAACAATTTTTTAACTACCCTTTTATATAAGTAGCCCCCCACACTTGTTCTTGACATATCCATAACATACTATCATAATTGTAATTTCAATATAAATTAAACACAAGTTCTAGAAATAGGCACTCATAGAAGAAATAAACAATAAGATCATATCACAAAACTCTAATTATACCTAATTCTAAGAAAGAAAATATCATGCTATCAATCAATCAATCAAATAAAATATTCTTAAAAATTCTAGGCATTATCATTCATAATCAAATTGATCACTTAATATATGCATGAAAAATTCAAAATTGTGCAAAATTTTCGAAAACTTTCATGGATTTCTATGCATGTATGCATGTAGATTCTCTATTAGACTCTCTCCCCCCACACTTAAAAGACACATTGTCCTCAATGTATGAATTTTAACAAAAAATCAAAAATTTAACTTTTTGAAATTTTTGAAAAATCATGTGAATGCTCATGTGTGATAAGTGTGGTTTTAAAAATAGATGAGTGTGCTACTGAAAGACTTGACTCACAAAGAAAGTGTGCACCCAATCAAGCAATTCAAGCAATTCAAAGCATCAATCATCGCAAGTATAGCATATAAGTCATCATTAAGATCCAAATCAAAGCATAGAAAACATAGAAAAAAGATACAAACAACTAATTCAAATCAAGGTATAGGCAATCAATCAAAGCAAAACAATGCATAGAAAAAGTAAATGGAGATGAGTTTAAGAAAGCTTCTCTACTTATGTGGCACAGGCTAGAGGTGGCATGGCATGAATGGCCGGTGGCGATGTGTGGCTCGGGCATGGCCGGCCGAGCTAGCTAGGTTGGCTCGATCATAATTGGCTTCCATCCTTCGCTCTTTTCCATTGCAAATGTTCAAAAAAAAACTCCAATTGTTCGACTTGTTTCCTTAATTTGAAATCCTAAAAAGAAAAAGAAAAACAAAACTAAAAAGAAAATAAACATGTTGGTAAATTCTTGGGTTGGCTCCCAAGCAGCGCCTTTCTTTAATGTCTTTGGCTAGACCTTTCTTCATCTCCCTTTGTTAGGGTGGATCATACCACTTCAAAGCATAAAGCAAATATGATGAGATTGGAAGAATATTAGCACAAAAATATGAAGTTGAAAAGAAGGGATAAGGAAAGAAATCACCAATTTTGTTGAGGGCGACTCCATGAATAGCTAGGAATGACAATGCCATCTTTGTTGCCGTGAGAGGTTGATGCAATAGGTTCTTTCGGCATTGATTAGCATTGTTCTCATCTTGCCTTTGGAAAGTGTCCTCGTGTTGGCAAATCTTCTTATCCTCCAAAAAGAATTGATCCATGTTGATCTCCTCAAAGTAGTAAGGCTCAAGAAGCTTGTAGATTCCCAAGAAATCTCGATCTTGTTTCAAGAGTTGGTTATCAACAAGATTCAGCACACTTAATTCTTTCAGCTTAGGATATCCGAGTTGCTCATCATCTGGTGGCTCTTCTATGGGCTCTGCGAATTTTGGGATGTCCATCTTGATATCTTTTTGTGATGCCTCTGATTCTTCTTGCTCAATCTTGGGGACTTCCTTTGGTAAAGCTTTAACGTTGCTTGGTTCAGATTGGATAGGTCCTTCTCATGATGATGTTGCCTCGATCGATGTCTCCTTTGCGCTTTTGGCCACTTCTTCTTCAATTATCGCTTTCTGCTCCTTAAGAGTTTTCAAAAAGAAAAACTCACTATCCAGATGACTTCCACCACTGGCTATTTCTATCTGGTACATACTAGAAGGTTCTAAATTTAAATAGAATCTCCCAATAAGGATGTGCTCAGAAAGCCCATGGTTTGGGTGGTGGTCGCATAATTTGTTGAATCTCTCCCAATATTGGTGCAGACGCTCTTCTGGTAGTTGCTCGCAATCGTCGATCTGTTCTTGGTCGTGGATCATTCGCAATCTTGCTCCTTGCTCCGTAAGAATTTCTTGCTCTCCACTAGCGGCATCAATTGTGGCTTGATCTAGGTAAGACAACCTATCGTAGAAACTTGGGAGTGACTCCGCAGGTACATCATGATCAATGTAGATTTGGCATATTACATTGTATCTTTTCAAATATTGGTACCAAGTTTTACCAGGCAATTGTTGAAAAGAAAAAATCTCCTCTTGAGCAAAACACCCCATTGATTTTCGCTCCATTGAACATTTTTCTAGGAAAATAAAAACTCAAAGAAAAATTAATAGTAAAAGTTCTTAAACAAAAATTAGAAGCAGAAAAATAAAGGAAAATATTTTTTTTTTGAAAATGCAAAAAAAAACAAAAAAATTTTTTTTTTCGCAAAATCGTTTTTTTTTATATCGCAATTTTTTTTTTCGAAAACGCAAGGAAGAAAAGAAAAGAGAATTTTTTTTAAATTAAAAACGCAAAGACCAAGAGAAAATTCCCATGATTAGTCTTTCATTCCTTCCCCGGCAACGGCGCCAAAATTTATGATCGGTCGTCAGCAATCATAAAAATAATCCCCACAAAATCCTAACTAAGTAGATATGGTAAGCAGGGGTCGATCCCACAGAGAAGGGGAGTAGACCTTATACGAAGATACAATCCTTAAAAATCTCTCAAAAGCTTTGCGTAAAAACAGGGGATTGAAAATAACAATTAAAAGAAAGCAATTAAACAAAAAACAAAGTAAAGTAAATTAAATCTAAATCTATGGCAAGTAATAAAGAAAACAATAACTAAAAGCATATTTATTCTCCAATGGTAGAAAACAATCAAATTGATTATGGGTCCTTGATTTAAAAAATGAATTCAATATTAAATCCTTGATGATAACTTGTCTAGGGAAAACCCTAACATGCTATTTAGGTAAGATTACCAGTTAAAACTTAAATTACCCCTTTTATTACTTAACAAATCAATTACCGGTTAAAACTTAAAGATTTACCAAGCAACAAAGCATTAAAATCAACTATTTAATTAGTTCTTTCACACATGCTTTACAAGTAAAACCATACAATAACCAGATAAGATCCGATCACTGCCATGAAAAACCCATTGAGCGCCTACTAAACGTCATCAATGTGCTACCACACAATCAGACTCGAGGGTTAACTATTCCGCTTGATTTAGCAATCGATCTCTCAAATTAGCAATTTATCGGCCTCATAAATCAATAAAAATCAAGGTCATGGAATAAAACAGAGTTTAATATGCTATCTATCAAAAATAAAATACTAAATTATAAGCACAAAAATCTCACCATCATCAATTGATTGAATTCACCAAAGGATTAGAAGTATTAAGAATTTAGCTACTCATGGATTTAGGAAAATCCATGAGCAGCATGAGAAAACTTACAAGACTTTGGGGCGAAATCCTCCTCTTGAAAACCTAGGGTTGCCGCTCCTCTCTATGCAAAGAGTGGGTGGCGGCACCGTAGTCCTAAAACTAGAAGAAAAACTAGAACTAGAAGAGAAAAAGAAGAAAAGAAAATTATATATGTGAAGGTATGTGATTTGTGTTACAGGGGGTGGCTATTTATAGTGGAAATAACCCTAGGTAATCCAATTCTATGTAGGAAAGAGGTCTAGGACGGTTTAGAGTCTAACTTAGATTCTAAGTTAGCTTAAAAGTCTTCCTAGAACCAAAATCCTAGTCAAAATAGGATTCTAAAAAATTCTGGATTCGTGCAGGACCTTCGACAGTGATTTTGGGCTTGAAAATGGCAGAACTGGTCTTGAACTTCAAAGAAAAGTTGTAGATCTCGGAGTTAGCTTTCCAACGAGTACTCATGGGCCTAAAACGGAGGTATGAGTAGAAAGTTATGATTTTTCTACCAAAACTGCGTTGAATCCTAATCCTGTTAGGACTAGAAGCGGGAATATACGGGAATTGGATATTTCCTTAGATATAGGAGACACAAATTGGGTTTTTAATTCCAATTGTGGGCTTATGTGGGCTGAGTATTATCCCATATTAAATATCCAAAATTCCTTAGCTTCCGGGCTTCTTCATGGCTTGTCTTCAATCCTTCGCAATTTAAGCTCCAATCTTCAATTCTTGCCTCTTGAGATGATTCTTCATTGGTCTTCAAATCTTCAAATTATCTTAAATAAGTCTTCAAACACGAACTTCGAATCTCCAAATCCATACTCAAAATTGCTAAGTCCATATTTGAGTAAAAAGTCATCAATTTAGCTCCAAAAATAGTGAAAAACAACAAGTTTCCACTTTTCTTCTCTTCAAGAGCTAAAAACACAAGTACCCATAAAATAGGGTTAAAATACATATAAAAATAGTAAAAAACATAGGAAAATGATCATAAAAATATGGTCTTTTTTGGCTCGATCAGGGCTTTCCCGAAAATGTATGCCCTTGCCGTAAATAAAGATCGAAAGATCACTGAGTTTGGCTATCACAGCAGCTCGGGGTGGTAGTGGAAAATAGAATTGAGAAGAGCAATCTTTGATTAGGAACGAGAACCATGGAACAACCTAATGAAGGTACTGAATGATTACATTCCATGTACTAATTTACAAGACAAACCTGTGTGGAAGTTTTCTCCTTTTGGGGTTTACAAGACTCAATGTTTTTGCAAAACCTTTTATGGAGGTACAACTCAAGACAAGAGTCATTGGAAGCTCATTTGGGCAGGTCTTGCCCCTCCTAAAGTTGAAGTTTTAACATGGCAAATCTTGAAAGGAAGAGTCCCAGTGAAAGCGGAGCTCACAAGGAGAGGAATAATCCAGTGTGATGCTGCATCTTGTGCTTTTTGTCATGAACAAGTTGAGACAATAAGTTGATACAAGCTGCTGCGTTTTACTATTTTACTACTTAATAATTAGTTAATTTTCTTTAAGTTATTTTGTTTCAGTTATTTCCTTTTGCACAACTCTTGTTAATGGCTTGATTCTAGGCAATCACTCTAGGTAGTTACCCTTGAACACATCTCTTTATATACCCACATTGTAAACCAGTTTGTAACAAGAAGTAATATTTTCTCTCTTAAATTTTCTATTCTCTTCTTTCTCTGCTCTCTCCATCTATTTCTCCCTTTTTCTTTTCCCTTAAATTTCCTTCACTCCTAACATTGGTGCTCTCGTTGACTTACTCTATGCCTCCCAAAGTTGAGAAAGTTGATTCTTCCGTGGCGGATGCACTGAATGCATTTACTGAAACTTTCTCTACCCAGATTCAGGACTTGCGTGCTTCTCAATTAGCACTTCAACAATCTCTATTAGCACTTCAACAATCTCTGGAAACCAAACTTGATGCTACAATTTTAGATTTCAACCAAAAAATGTCCCTTAACAATACTACCTCTTCATCTGTCGTTGCCAATACATCTTCTAAATCTGTGTTGGGATCTTTTCCATCGTCGGATTCCGGTCCTATTGCTCCACCAAAACCACCCAAATTTTTCCTCAATACCTTTGATGGAACCAATGTTCACGCATGGCTTTTTCAGGCGGAATAAGACTTTTCTTTTTACACCATCCAACCACACCAGAGAATTTCAGTTGCTGCATTCTTTACAACAGGGGAAGCTTTAGCCTGGTTCCAATGGATGCACTTGAATCAACAGTTTTTCGATTGGCACTCTTTTGCCCGGTCTCTCAAAGTGCTTTGGCCCTTCTCAATTTCCGAATCCTCAAACTGCTTTGTTTAAACTCAGGCAAATGAACATTGTTGCTCATTATCAAGCAGACTTCGAGCTTCTTTCCAATCGGGTTGCAGGGCTTTCTGATGAGCACCTTTTTAATCTGTTTGTTTCTGGTCTTCATTCAGATATTCAACAGGAACTCAACATTCAACATCCTAGCACTTTGGCTCAAGCCATCGAGCTTGCTAAACTGATTGAGGCCAAATTTCACGAGCAACGATCTGTTTTTCCTGCTCCTCCACCGAGCACCTCATCACCTTCTGGATTTCCGATCCGCCGCCTCACATCCACAGAGATGCAGACTTGTCGTGCAAAGGTTTTTGTTTTAATTGCGATGAGCAATTCAAGCCGGGCCATCGCTGCAAAACAACCCCATTTCTGCTTTTGCAAGTTGATGAAGATCCACCTGATTCCCTTCTTACCTTGGAAACAACCGAGACTCAATCTCCACGACTCCACATATCCTACCTTCAACCTTGAGGGCAAGATTGCTATAAAAGAGGGGAGTAATGATACAAGCTGTTGCGTTTTACTATTTTACTACTTAATAATTAGTTAATTTTCTTTAAGTTATTTTGTTTCAGTTATTTCCTTTTGCACAACTCTTGTTAATGGCTTGATTCTAGGCAATCACTCCAGGTAGTTACCCTTGAACACATCTCTTATATACCCACGTTGTAAACCAGTTTGTAACAAAAAGTAATATTTTCTCTCTTAAATTTTCTATTTTCTTCTTCCTCTGCTCCGTCCATCTAATTCTCCCTTTATCTTTTCCCCTAAATTTCCTTCACTCCTAACATAAGTCCTCTTTTCTTTCAATGCCACTATGTATAACGAATTTGGAGTTTTTGTTGTGACATGTAGGGAGTGCTATGGGTTGCTCCAAAATACCCGATTGCTTTCATTTGTTTGTGGCAAAGTCTATGGGCTCACAAAGGAAAGTTGGATGTTTGGCAATTGATTTTTTTTGCTGTCATTTGGTCCATATGGCTTAATCGTAATGAGGTGGTATTCAATGGGAAAATAATTGATGTGGAACAAGTCTTTGATACCATTAAGTTGAGACTCGCATGGTGGATCATGGCAAAATGGCCTGATCAACCTCAGACTTTTAAAGATCTATTTCGATTCCCCATCTTTGCTAAGACAGATTCGGATGAGAATGACCGTGTGCCTGTTCATAGCATTTTGCAGAGGCCTGAGGTTGGTTTTTTGAAATTCAACGTGGATGGTTCTTCTAAAGTTAAGCCTGGTGATGCAGGCATTGGTGGAGTTTTGAAAGATCATAACGGCACTACCAAAGTCAAATTTTCTAAAGCTGTTGGGGTCATGGATTCTAATGAAGCGGAGCTACTGGCAATTAAAGAGGCCTTTGTTATTTTTGCAGCAACTTTGTGGGCTCATTCCCATTCTTTGAGTATCGAAATCGACTCTAGCAATGCTTTGAAGTGGTCTACTCATCCAGATACGGCTCTGTGGAAGTTTAGAAAGACTGTTCTTCAAATTGAGGCACTCAAGAAGAGAATAACGCATTGGAAAATCCGGAAAGTACCTCGTGCAGCTAATTGTGAAGTTGATGCCCTTGCAAAAACAGGGGTTCAAAGAGAGAGACTTGTTGACGGTGTATCAGGATTAATTCAGGCTTCTGCTCTGTTCTGGTTTTCTGTTTGACAAGGGTCCTGGAGTGATTCTATGCTTTTGAGAGTCTGTGTTTTGTTGGATCCTTGCTTTTTGTTGTTTTGTACGACTAGTGCCGCTAGCTTTGATTTGCTTGGACAGATGTAATGTTATTTGGTTTGCCAATTCAATTTGAATAATAATGGGCACTTGCTTTTCAAAAAAAAAAATAATAAATTGGATGTTTTAACTCCTAATTAATTTCAATTATTTTAATAACTTTTTTAGTTTAATTGTGTTCGGCCACTTGCAATGCACGTTAAATCTAAAATCAATTTCATCTAAATGGATTAATTTTATTGTATCCAATCCGGTAATTAATCCAGAACCCGCGTCAAACGCACCTGGTTTTGGTGGATGAACCTACCAACGGGGGCAATTATGTAGACAAAATCTCAAACCTAAGACCTATTAAGCTGAAATAAATTACCTACCACTTGATCTGATCCCACGTTATACCTTATTGGATTGATTGTGTGAATATATGTTAACATTAAAAGCTTAAACACAATAATAATCTCATTATCTTTTATTTTGGTATGTATTTAAGATTGTGAGTTTGAAATTAAGAGTGCAACACTCTACCATAATACCATACAATTTATGGCAATAGTCTCATTGAATATATCCTTCTCATTAGATTTCCGTAGATTTATACTTTGATTAATTCGTTTGACCAAAAAAGTATCATGAGAGGATTAGTGGAGGGCATATGATCATTATTTTGTCACAAGATAGCAACTTCTTTATCACGGTTAACATGAATTCGGCACACTTTTTCAATTATACTACTCCTCATTTTCATGTGGCACTGCACGTGATCTAATTCGTTTTAAATTAAATTAACATTAAAATTTTAAGTATACTACTAATTTTATTATCAAAAAAAAGTATACTATTAATTTTGTCATAAAGAAACCTATTATTAGAACTGGCAAAATTTCACCCGAGTGCGAGTATTCGACTTGACCGCTTGAAAGCAAACCTGATCCAATTCGATTCGACCAAAAAATCCGTTCAATCTGAAACTGAAATGACCTGACCCAAAATCCTTAATGAACCAAACACGATCAACCCGTAAGATTAACCCGAAATTACCCGAATCGGAATTAATTATCTTTATTAAATGACTCGAATTCGAAAAGACCTGAACCTGAAAATTGGAGGCTCAAACCCGAAATTATCGGAACCATATGACCTGAAATTGAAAAAAGACATGAACCAAATTGACTCAAACCCAAATGACCCAACATTTGAGCGATCCGATCCCAACCCAACCTAAAACCGAAAATTAACCGAACCCTTATAACCCAAAATTTCCTTAATTCAAAACTGATCAAACTCAAATCCAACCCGATCAGCCCATTTGTATATACATTGGGTTTTACTATCAAAGTAACAAAAGAAATATCCCACACAAAAGAAAAATATTAACAAAGTAAAACAACAATTTAAATCACAGCAAGAGTTATATTTATCAAGTAAAAAATTAATTATAAGTTAAATAAAATAATCACACGTCAAGGAAATAATAAATTTTAATTATAATACATTAAACTATCAAATAGAAAGATGTCAATCACGATAACTTTTTAAACTAAAATGGTAAAAATAAAATAATTATAAAATATTAGATTTAATTAAATGAAAAGAGAGTTTTTAATAGAATAAAACTGTATATTAAAAAATTTTAATATATCCAAATTTTTATTGAAAAATAGTAAAACGGTAAAGATAAAGTAATTATAAAGATATTATATTGTTTTCTGGCCACATATAAAGATATTAGATTTAATTGAACAAAAATAGAGTTTTTAGTATAATAAAACTACAATAGTTAAGCAATGGCATTTAAGAAATATGTTTGAAAAATAAGGGTATAATAGGTGATTCTGTTGCGTCAAAAATCTCTTGCTAGAGTTTTCGCGGAGAGTTCTTTATGATAGCGTAAGGGCGTGCCAGTCAATTTGCTGAAATTGACAAAGAGGTTGTAAAAACTGGATCTGGTGCGCGGAGCAGCAAATTAAAAGATCAGAGCGATTTGTGGGAACTGGATCAAAGTCACACCGGAGCATTTAAATCATTGGATCCGCAAGCGAATTGCTTCTCGTAACTGCGCCTCTTTCTATTTGGATCAGATCTAAGAGAACTGCTTTGATTGCAATTGAAATTGAAAAGAA
The DNA here is from genome assembly GCA_001974825.2 of Corchorus olitorius. Lineage (NCBI taxonomy): Eukaryota > Viridiplantae > Streptophyta > Magnoliopsida > Malvales > Malvaceae > Corchorus > Corchorus olitorius. Next base: position 23,878 of record AWUE01018692.1, on the reverse strand, counting down.
AATAACAATTTGATTTGTTATTTCTGAATGAAGAACACGTGTACAGTGTTTGTATGTCCGGAGACAAGATTGAAACAAGAGAAAAACACTAAAAGAGTGTTTGATTGTCCTGAGACAAGATCTAATCAAGGAAAATATGAAGAACGAGTGAAGAACTCGTGATGAACAGGGTGAAAATGGCGCAGAGCCAGAGAGAAAATAAGCACGGAGCTTGGTTTTTTGCGCGGAGCAAGTTTGTAGCTGCAGGAGCTGGTATTGATTTCTCGGGAGAAATGTCTGAGATGCGGAATCTGCCTGAAACCTGAGAATGGCCTCCCTTTATATAGGGGGTGGCATGGTCTTGAGCATTTAATGGGCTTGCCTTGCTGAGAAAGGCAAAATCCTCCTCCTATGCAGATGACAGCTTTCAAGAAGGTGCAGTGAAGCTTCCTTCTCCTTCTGATTGCTTTCAACTACTGGGGAGAGGACAAAATATGTACTAGGGTGCCACTCTACTTGGATGGGAGATGGAAATCTTCCTCCTGGGTGGTTGATGATAAGTCTTCCTTCTTCCTATCACAGTGCAGCAAGCCTTCGTTGCTTCTTTTGTGCTGAATTTAGCTAATTTGACCAAGTAGTGGCCAGCTGACATCATGAATTGGTCTTTGATCATCAAGGCCATGAAATTACTCATACTTAGTCATATTTAGCTCTTCAAATCATGAAAATAACAATTAATTAAGAAAATTGCTTAAACCGGGGTGATAAAGCCATATGTCCTTAATTGAAAAGAATGCAAAAGTTGCAAACGATCTCGGAATTAACCAAAATTTCACCAATAGGCTTAGATTATCTCCATAAGATTATGGAAAAAATCTCAAGTGAATTCGAGCTCTCTATCATGGTGAATTTGGTTTCACTCCCAAAAATGTCCTTAATTGAAAACCGGGCATAAGTTTTACTCCGATGTCAGAATGAGGTGAAATTTTACCAAGATGATCTACAAAGATCAAGGATCATCATGGTATGATCCTTGGTAGAAATCACAGCCTCTAGCCTCTTCAATTGATCAATTTTACTATTTTTCCTCAATTGAACAAAATATAAGTTACAATTTCGCCTCCTGGGGAGGGGAACAAGGCTAGGCGATTTCTCCACTATGGTTGGTCGACAATATGGAGGAGGTGTGAGGTTGAAAATCTCATGCCTCTCTCACGTGCATAGATGTTTCTCTTGCTGACAAACTTTAGCTCTCTGCCTCCTTCTTGCAGGAAAAAAAAATATCTCTCTGCAGGACAGAGGGCGGCCTCTCCTCTGTATGGGAGACGACTTGGGCCTTGCTATGTATGTCCATGAGGTATTTTTCATCTCATGGGCAGATGACAAGCAATTTTCCCTTTTTACTTGTTTGCCTCCCGAGCAGGCAGCAATATCAAAGGAAACTGTTTCCGATCGATTTTCTCTACCACTTACCTGGGTAAGGGCGGCACATGTGCTATTTTTGATAATAATTATTCAATAAAATAATTATTATTTAATTAATAATTAATTAATTTCAGCCTTTGCAATTAATTTACAAGACTTTCCTAATTCAATTTGAACTAGGGTGGTGCAGAAACCTAGTTTCTTCAGGAATTTTGATTAAATCCTAACCACACATATTGATTAGAATTATGATAAGACCAATTTACCCTCAATTGTAAATTGAGGTATAAACAATGCCCCCCCAAGCTTAAGTCTTTGAATTAAAAGAATTTAAGCTTGTATATAAGGAAATTGGTCTCAGACCGAAATTTTTCCTTTTAATTTCTAGCCAACGTCGACACCCCCTCCTTGGTACCATACTTAGCCGAATTTTCCAGCAACTTTTTCAAGCTTTAATGGCTTCCAAAGATCAAGGTAGCAACAAGAATCATCACCAAAAATCATCACTTATGCCAAGCAATTCAAGCCGCAGCTCCTTGTTCTTGGAGGCTTCCAAATCCTTTGCAAGAATCAAACAATTTGGATCAAACTCCCATGATGGCAGTTCCTAATCAACTCAAGCAAGGCCTAAGCTCATGTCCATGGTGATTGATCCCAAATCGGCACAAAATCAAGGTAATTGCTCATGAACTTCTTAATTTTTGCACTTAAGTTCATCAATTTCCTTTTTGCCGCCAACCCTAGCTCCAATTGCCATGATTAGGTCGACTTTGATGATGATTTTGGTATGATATGGCTGCTGTAATTTTAGGTAAAATTTTGATTTAGAATTCAAATCAATTTAGTAAAGAAATTGGCAAAAATCCTTAGTAAAAACTACATAGTTTTCGGCCTAGGACTTAAATTTTGCCATAGATCTTTAGGTGAACATTTTGCTGCATGAAATTGGGACTCCATGGCATGAAATCATGTCCAACATGTCGACATAGGGGCTGCATTCATCGACCCCCAATTTCCCTTCCTTAGGCGCAAATTTGTGGCCTTATTTGGCTAGGATTACAAATCCTATTAGGTCTAAAAAGCCAAATTGGACTAGGAATTGGTGTTTTCCTTATGAAATTAGGTTAGGATTAGATCAAACCTAAACCCAATTGGACAAGGATGGTAAACCCTAACATGCCGCTGCTCCTAATTGGTGAATTTTGAATTTTGGGCGGCAAATTCAATTTAGTCCCTAGGCTTTATGTAGTTTTGTGAATTTTGGCCAAATTGATTAAATTTGCCAATAATTCAGAGGATTAATCATAAAATTAAGTCCTAATTAAAAGTATAGGAGCCTTAATTTTTATAATTTTAATGCCCTAGTATGCCGCAGCCCCTCAATTGCATAGATTACAAATTGTGCGGCATAGTATAAGGTTTTTAGGTTGAAATTCTTGCTAATTTTAGCCCAATTGATAAAATTAGCCAATAATTAACACTAAATCAGGCCCTACATGTATGAAATTAGGTTTAATTTCACACGTGCACTACCCAATTAGATAGAATTTAGAAACCCTAGAGTGTCGAGCCCTTAATTGCATAAACTGCACATTGGGCGGCACTCAATTTTCCATATCCTTAGGGTTTCGGCCAAAACTGCTATTTTTGGCCAATCATTTACATCAAATCAGGTTCTAAACACATGAAATCAGGTTTAATTTCGCACGTGCACATCCCGATTGATGAATTTTAGCAAACCCTAGCATGCCGAGCCCTTAATTGCAAAAATTGCAAGTTGGGCGGCATGCTCTTTAGGAATTAGGGTTTTATTCAATTAATTTTGGCCAAATTAGCATACTTAGCCAAAATTGAAGCTTAGGTTTTAGGTCAAATTAAGTTTAATTTCCTAATTTACCAAAACACCTTGAATTTTAGCACACCATGACCTTAGTTGAAAAATTACAACTTGTGTGGTATGCACATTGATATTTTCGGCCTTAGTGTAGTTTTATGGAAAAAAATTATTTTTATTTTCTTAAAAATATTACCATAATTATTTTTGGCAGCCATAATAATTATTTTTGCAAAGAAATAAAATTAGGGAATAATTTTAAGGTGGTAAAAATATTTATTTTCACCAAGCTTATTAACAAAAATTTGTGTTCTAACAAACATTGTTAATTTTGTAGGAGAACTTGTGACATCCTCTGAGGAGGAGAGAACTCTTGACCTTGTGAAAAAAACTTGTTGCTAAGTCTTATCATGAGGTAGAATTTCCAAAAGATGCTCTTGCCCCTTTCTTCACTGGTTTTCCTTCAGCTGAGATGAATGACTGCTTTCCTCTGCATCGGGGTGGCCTGCTTCTTCTTCAAGGATATTATTATGACTTCCGTAAATGGGTGAATAAACTTCAGTCATGGGCCTATTGTCCAGCCGAGTGGTGTGCTTGGGTGGATCGTATAGTCATGTACCGTGAAGAACAACTATGTGAACAAGACTTGTTATCATTTGTCCTGTTGTCAAAGCAAGAATTCTCCTATGATGGTGCCTTGCTTGCTGCTCTCAGTTCCTTTTGGAATAGGTGTTGGAATTACTTCCACCTCCCATGTGGGCCAATGTCGGTAACCCTTCTAGACGTAGCAGCAATCACAGGCCCTATGGATGGTGAATGGGTGTCCTGCGACACTCCTCTTGATGAAGCTGAAGATTTGCTCTATTCCATTTCTTTTAGTGACAAACTTTACTTCAACAAATTTATCTCTGAGTATGCTCAATCCACCTATGCTCCCCTTGAGGCTAAGGAACTTACGACTTTCATGCTCTGCTTGATCTGCAAGTTCGTTGTTTGTCCTCCTTCACGTATCTGCCTTGTTGAGTATCTCCATCTTGCTAAGCTTATGCCTTCAGGGAAGAGATTGGCTCTTGGTCAGTTCGTGTTGGGGAATCTTTATCGTGGTTTATTCAATCTTACTCAGAGTGTTGACAAAGGTACCCATGGTCCTTTGTGGATCCTTCAAGTGTGGGCTTGGATGTACTTTCCTCAGCTATCTCTCGCTCGTCATGCAGTTACCCTCGTCACTCGGTGTTATGGTAACTTATATGGAGGTCTTGTGCATATCAACAACAACGTGAACACTGTCTTCCATTCCTTGTGGAACTTGAAAGATCAAGAGTTCTTTCTCTATTCTCGGAGGTATTTCGGCCCCTCATGGTTCCAAGAAACACCTACCAACGAGAGTACGGATGTTGTGAAACAAACATGGAGAAATTTATGCCTGCCCATTGACCTTTGTTTTGTTGTTGAAGTAGATGGGAGAGTCAAACCCGGGTTTGAAGCATATTGTCCTCCTCTACTTGGTAGACAACTTGGATTCATTCAGCAAATCCCTTCACCTCCTCACTTTTCAAGGAACAAATGTTGTCATATGAGACCTTCAGTCCTCGATAAAGCTTTCTTTGCGAGATGTCATGAACATGCTGAGAAACAAAGGCAATAGGCGGATTTTACCATCTCTCCTTTCTTATCTTAGGCCACTCCAAACTTTGCTGCTTGGTGGTCAAAGATATGGAAGAAAATTGGTAATGAGGACTTATCTCACATTGCTGCAAGACTTCATTTTCCACCTGGTAATCTCTGTTACTTAAACTTTAATTCGTAGTTTAAGCTTTTACTAACTCTTTCCTCTTTTCAGGTGATGCTTTTGCACCTCCCAAAAGGGATGCCAACAAGATGGCAAAGCAAGTAATACAGAAACGTGCTGCTTCATCCCGAGAGAAGGATTCTTCAGAAATCTCTGCTTCGAAGAAGAAGAAAGCTATTCCGAAGTCTAGTGGTTTTCCTTCTGGCGACCTGATGGACGCATCTCACTCTGATAGTCAGAATGTTCTCTCTCAGAAGATCACAAGTGGACCACTGGATGTGGCGTCATCTCCTTGCTCACCAGCCGTCTCATTGCATCATGTCACCTACGTAGATCAAGGAGATGTTCCTTCTTCATCAACAAGTTCAGCCCTTGAGATGGCCGCATCCTTTCTTCTTGAAGATAACTTCTCTTTAGGTGACATAGATCTTTCAGGGCAAACAAGTGGAAGAGACTTCATGAACGACTTGGAAAACATAGTTTCCAATTCTCACGGAGTATGTTCTGAGAATACTACTAAAGCCATCCTTCCAATGTCTATGTCTGTTCTAGTCAGTGAGGCAGCCAATAGGAGTGTGGAAATTGAAAATCCTCTTCCCATTGTCGCACCTCCTGTTTTAATGCCTGCTCCATCTTCTGTGCTTCCTCCTGTTTTGGCCGACGCTCCTCTTCTTCAAAGATGCAAGGTTCTCAAAGAACTCACATCTAAGCTTCTACCAATGGACTATGAGGCCTCCTCTGGGGATATTACTGAGGTTCCTTCTGATGCACAACTGAAAGAAGCCTTTGATGAACTTTGCAAGTTTACTCTGAAAGCAGATGCCGCCATTCTTCCTGCCCAGAAGGAAGCTATCTATTCTCATGCTCGGACCTGGTCATGTTCGCTTGAAATTGAGGATGATGAAGCTCAATTCTTGAAATATTTTCCAAGACTGTTTGATGCCTTCCTCACAAGGTATAATCAAACTCAGAGCCACTTTGATCAATTTAATGCGAAGCACAAGAGATACAAAGCTCGTCAGAGGTCTCTAGATGACAAAGCTACGGCCTTGTATCATTCAGTGGCGCCTTCTGAGAGGGAGTTGGCTATTGATGATGAAATCAATGATTATTTAGCGAAGGTGAAAGCTCTTCAGCTAGAAAAAGCCAAACTTGCCCAGAAGCGTGAGGTGCCTTCCAATCACAAGTGTGAAGAAATCTACTGCGAGCTGAACATCCTTCTCAAGGAAAAAGATGACTACCTACCTGTTGTTGCTGAAAGAGATTTCTTCAGAACTCTGTTGGCTAGCATGGATAGAGAGTTTGAAGTATGGAGATCAATTCTTCCTGAAACCTTTCCCCCTGTGACTGCTGAAAAGGAAAAAGAAGGAGAGTGATTTAGAATTTTGTTTTTTACTTTCAATTACCAAACAAGTTATCTTTTGTTTTGAATTGGTGGCAATGAGTTTTTTGCCAACTTTAATATTAGTGGCTTTTTATTTTTATTTTAGCCATCTAATTTAAACAAAATCCTTTGTTAACTTAACCTTTTAGTCTCATGACTAAAACCACAAAGATCAAATACTTGGAAATTATTTTGGAGTTAAATTGCCAATAATACTTAGAATTTTCGGCAAAAATATCAAAAAATAGTTGAAAAATTCGGCCTCCTTCTTTTGACTAAGGCCAAATTTTGAAAAATTAAATTCCACAACGCTTGTAAAATTTAAATGATGGAATTTCTTATTTTTCTTTGAATTTCCGCCACACTCTAAGGTTATTGGCAAAAATCTGAAATTTTTATTACTTCATAAGTAATAAAAATATTTTGTTTTTATTTAAAAGCCACAAGAACGCAATTGGGGTGGCTGAGGCCACGAAGCGTGTAGGTTTTATACTTCGGTGAAGCATGTGGCTGTGAGTTGAGTCATAGCCACATCATCTAATTCCTCCTCCATGTCAAACTCAGGATTTGGATCAGATTTTGCCTCTCAAGCAGTTGGATAGTACTTCTTCAAATAACGCCCATTGATGAACTTCCTGTGGGAGTCACCCTCTTCAGTTTCTAACCAATAGACACCATTCTTAAGTACTTTCTTGATACGGAATGGTTCTTCCCACTTGGGAGACCATTTTTCGTGTTTTTTAGAACCAAGAGGCAAGAAAGCTTTCCACACTAGTTCGCCTTCGATGAAACTTCGTTTACGAACTTTCTTATTGTAACTTCTCTCTGCCTTCTTTTTCTGTGCTTGCAGGTGATTTAAAGCATCCAACCTTTCAGAGTCAAGGTCTTCAAGCTCAATCATCATGGCATCATTGTAATCATACCACAGCAAGTTATGTTGAAATGCAACTCTGGCTGACATAGCCAAAAGTTCCATTGGGACCATTGCATCCTGACCATAGGTGAGGCTGAATGGACTCACACCAATACTTGAGCGTTGTGACATCCTGTATGCCCACAAGGCCTTAGGTAAGACTCTATCCCATTTACCAGGTTTGTCTTTTATCATTTTCTCTATGATGCCTATCATCACCTTGTTAGAAGCTTCGGCCTGTCCATTAGCCTGAGCATAGTATGGCGTGGACTTAGTGAATTTCAGGCCAAATTTTTCTTCCAAACTCCTTGTGATCTCACCATCAAAGTTTGTACCTTGATCGGTAGTGAGAGTCTCTGGAATTCCAAAGCGGTAGATGATATGTTCCTTGATGAATTTCTTGATGTCATTATGAGCTATGCCATTCAGAGCTTTTGCTTCCACGCACTTGGTGAAATAGTCTGTGGCAACTATAATAAAGCAGACACCTCCTTTGGCAGGTGGGTAGATCTTTCCAATGAGATCAATTGCCCATCCTCTGAATGGCCAAGGCTTTATTATAGAATGTAGCTCTTCTGATGGAAGTCTCCATATAGGGCCATACTTCTGACAAGCTTGGCAACCTTTGGCAAATTCCATGCAGTCTTTCATGATGGTTGGCCAATAGAAGCCATGACGGCGTATTAGCCATCTCATCTTTCCTACCAGCTTGATGTGCACCACATAAACCTTCATGCACATCCTTGATGACTTTCTTAGCTTCATCTTGATCTAGACATCTCATTAAAGATCTGTCTAAGTCTTTCCGATATAATTCATCAGCTAAGACATTGTAGTGCACAGCCAAAGTCCTTATCCTCCTACTGACCCTTATTGATGGATTTTGGAGATATTCAAGGAATGGTTGGCGCCAATCATCAAGCCTGTGTACCAAGTTGTACACTTCAAACACATTGTCCCTAGTAAATGTTGAAGGCATGTTCCTCCTCTCAACATTCATCACCTTCTTCCAAATGTCATCTTGGAATACAAGGCCAGATGCAAGTTGTGCAGCAACATTTGCAGATTCATTTCTATGTCTGGGGACATGTTCTATTCGTACTTCATCAAATTTTTCTATCAATTGCACTGCCACTGCATAGTAGGATAACAATGATGGACTTGTGCAATTAAACTCTCTGGTAAGCTGGTTAATTACCAAGAGAGAATCTCCTTTGATGTGTACTGTGGATACTTTCATCTCCCTGAGCAATTCTAGACCAATGATGAGTGCCTCATACTCAGCTTGATTGTTAGTACAATCAAAGTCTAAGTGGAATGACATCATGGTATAGTCATCATCAGGGGAGGTGATGACAATTCCTGCACCTACAAAATTAGCAGTGTTAGAACCATCAAACTCAAGTATCCATGGTATTAAAGATACCTCCATGACAAAGTTTGTATCTTCAAACTCTTCTCCCAAGTGTAAGCATGGGTGGTCAGCCAGGAAGTCCGCAATTGCTTGCCCTTTCACTACCTTCTGAGGTATATACTTGAAACTGAACTCAGAGAGTGCTAGGCACCACTTGCCTAGTCGGCCTTTAAGGAGAGGCCGAGATAACATGTATTTTACTAAGTCAGTTTTTGAAATAACATAGACATCAAAGTAGAGCATGTAATATCTTAGTTTTATTGCTGCAAAGTAGAGTGACAAACATAGCTTTTCAATAGGACTATACCGAGTTTCTATATCAGTAAGAGTCCTACTTAAATAGTACACTGCTTGTTCCTTCCCTTTTCCTAACCCTTGAGCCCACAGACATCCTATGGAAGATGTAGTGGCTGCCACATATAGGTACAAGATCTTATCTTTCTTAGGAGGAACTAATACATGAGGCGAAGCTAAGTACTTCTTGATGGCCTCAAAAGCTTCTTGATGTTTGTCATTCCATTGAAACTCCTCCTTGTCTTTCAACCTCAACAGTGGTGAAAACACCTTGGTCTTACTAGCAGTGTTGGAGATGAACCTTCTTAGGAAGTTGACGTGTCCAAGAAAGCGTTGGAGCTCTTTCTTTGAGGTGGCCGGTTTTGCCTGTATGGTGGCTCTTGCCTTGTTTTGGTCAATCTCGATGCCTCGTTGATGAACCAAAAATCCAAGTTACCTGCACTAACACCAAAAGCACATTTCAATGGATTTATTTTCAAACCATGTTGTCTCAATCTTTCGAATGAGCGCCTTAGATGATCTATGTGATCAAGGTGGTTGTGTGACTTAACCACTACATCATCTATGTATACCTCTATGAATTTTCCAATCATGTCATGGAAGATGGCGTTCATGGCTCTTTGGTAGGTTGCACCGGCATTTTTGAGTCCAAAGGGCATGACTACCCACTCGAAAGTACCGTTTGCACCTGGACAACGAAAAGCTGTCTTTGGAACATCCTCCTCTGCTATGTAGATCTGGTTGTAGCCGCTGTGTCCATCCATGAAAAATAACACCTGATGTTGAGCGGCCCCATCTACCAGTAAGTCTGCAACATGCATAGGATATTCATCTTTAGGGGTGACTCAATTCAAGTTACGAAAATCAACACACACCCTAATTTTACCATTCTTTTTTACTAAAAGAACTATGTTTGAAATTCATTCTACATACCTTGCGGTACGGATGAATCCTGCTTTAAGGAGCCTTTCAACTTCCTCTTTAACTTTAAGGATCACATCATTAGCCATCCTTCTAGGAGGTTGCTGATAGGGATGGTAACCTTCAATGATTGGTAGACGGTGCTCCACCAAGTCACAACTTAAGCCAGGCATTTCGTCATAGTCCCAGGCGAAACAATCTTTGTATTCTTTTAACAAGGCTACAAAGCGTGGCTTATCTTCTTCGGCCAATAACTGACTTATATAAGTCAGCCTAGGCTCTTCTTCAGTACCAAGATTCACTTCAAGTATAGGATCTTGTACTTCAGCCCTCAGATCATCTAACTTCATGGGAGCAAGATCAAGATCCTCCATGGTGATCTCATCTTGTGTACTTTCTACACTTTGATAAGCCGCATTAGCTGATGGGGCAGCTGAGTCCTCTAAGCTTTGGAGCTTCATCTCTAAGGCCAATGTCGACAATTTTCTCAAGGTGTCGTTAGCCAACACAACCTCTCTAGGTTGTGTACTCATGGGATCTCCTCTATGATAGGAGCACATGGAAGCGGCTTGAAGGGGATCAAAGCATCAGGCCGCACAAGATTTTCCATCACCTCTTTCAAGGCTTCTTGTTTGACTTCTCCTGTGGAGATGAATGGGTATGGCCGGCCATATTTGTCTTGGCCCATGAACCTTATTGGTCCAGTGGTTCCATCATAGAACCTTACATCTACTGCGTTGGTTTCAACTTTGAATGGTCTATTGTCTGCCTTGACCACTTCAACTTTAGTACCGTTCCAAAACATCATCAGTTGGTGTAAGGATGATGGGACACACCAGTTGGAATGAATCCAATCTCTACCAAGCAGCATGTTGTAAGTTGATGAGGAATCAACTATAAAGAAGGCAGAAAGCGACGTTTTTGACCCAATGGTCAGCTGGGCAGGCAATATGCCTCTTGTCTTCTTGATATTGCTAGAGAAATCACTCACAGTGACTTCTGACTTGATCAAATCATCAATGCACTTGCCAAGCTTCTTTAATGATGAATAGGGAATGAGATTCACCGTTGCACCATTATCAACAAGTACCCTGCTGATTGGAATGCCATCAACATGTGCCTTGATATACAAAGGCTTGATGTGGCAAGTGTTTGCTTCATCCGGTTTGGTGAAGATCATGGCTTTTACATCATCTGAGGTGTTGCCCCCCGAGTCTTCTTCATTACTTGAAGGGATCTCAATGACATCTTCACTCTCCTGGGGAGAGGGTGGCTCAAATGATTCCACTCGCTCTTTCAATCTAGCAGCAAATGTGCATGGCAGAGTGATAGTAGTATGGTTAAGGTTAACCATGAACTATCCAAAGGTCAATGAATCAACAGACTTGTTGTCAAAGTCCTCAGCAGCTAATGTTTCCTCTTCACTCATGGCGACAGGCTTTTCTCCAAAACTTTCATCACACATGTTCTGATCAGATGAAGTTAGGATGGCATCCTCCATATGGGTGGCACCATTATCTTAAAAAAAAATTGTGGAGTCCACAGACTTTCATCTTGGTCTCCCGGGGCCTTGTCTACCTTCATGTTTAGCTCTTCGATGAAGATCCTCCTAAGGAGCTGTTTAGCAACATCATTCATGGCTTCCTGTCTCTCGAAAAGGATGTTTTCAGCTTCGATGTGTTCTAATCTCTTAGCTTCAAACTCTTTCCTTTCTTTATCTAATTTTGCTTTTTCAAGCAAAATTGATATTTTCCATGGTGGCATGTTCTCTGAGATGTGGAGTAGATCTTGAGAGGCCTCATGTGATGGCCAGTCTTCAAGTCTCCTAGACAAAGCTTCATAAGGAAACTTGTGGTAGTATGAATCATCGTCAATACTACGGATTTCGAAGTCATCATCTTCTCCATCTTCATCTCCTATGGTTAATGCTCTCATAACCAATCTTCTGTATGCAAGGACTGCCTCCTCATTGATGGCGCCTTTGCTTGGTAGTTCTTGGCAAGAATAATCTTCATTGCCATAGACTATGTCAATTAAGGCATGCCTTCGATCTTGGAGTTCAACTTCTTTTTTACTTAGCTCAAGTGCTTTTGCTTTGAGCTTTGCTTCTTCAGAAAGGATTTTCTCCTTTCATAGCTTTACTCCCATGTCTGCTAGGTCCATGAGAGATATATCCATCTCGTTGGTAGGTGGTTGATCGGTCGTCAGCAAATCATAAAAATAAATTCCCAACAAATTCCTAACTATAGTAGATAGGGCAAGTAGGGGTCGAACCCACAGAGAGATAGGTTATTTATCTTTTTCTTAAATCAAACAATTAATTTAAAGAGAATTTTTATAGTGAAATTTAACCTAATCTAACTAACAATTAAATTAACTAAGAAAGCAATCAAGAAAATTAAAGGAAACAATTGATAAGAAGGCAGTGAATAATCAAGAAAACAATTAATAAAAACCTCCAACATAGAATTAATATCCCTCTTGACAATTATAACATGGATCATTGATATCTAATAATTATGAAAATGAAGAATACCTTGTCGGAATTAATTCCTAAATCACCTTAATTAGATAAGATTACTCGTCAAAGCTTAAATTACCCCTTTTTCCTCCTAACTAATCAATTAGCCGTCAAGCCTTAAGGATTTGCTAGGGATCAAAGCATTAAGAACTAGTAATTTATACAAGCACAAAGAGCAATTTCTCACTCAAAGTCATTTATCTCTCTTGGAAGGGACTTCCGTCCTCCCCCAATTGCTACAAAGAACCAAGCCTGAACGTCAATCCGCGACTTGATCTAGCTAATGTTAACTTAATTTATTCATGAAAGTAGCCGGCTCAATCAATCAAAACAAAGACAACACAGAATTAAAACAGAGATCAAAAGAATACTCTAACAATTATCATATATAAGCACAAAATCTCACCAATATATAAGTCAAGAGATCAATTAAATTCTACATTGGAGTTAAGAAAAGGATTACTCACTCATGAATTGAAGTGAGCATCCAAAGAATAAGAAGAAAAAACTTATCTTATGGATGGAAGAAGAGGGGCCGGCGGCACAAAGGCTTTTGTCCTCCAAATCTTCAATAATTCTACCAAATACAATTTCTAGATCTACTTGTACTAAAAACCTAGACCTAGGTGGCTATTTATAGTGGAAATAACCCTAGGAATTCCAATCCTAACTTGGAAAGAGGTCTAAGTCGGTTTTGGGTCTAACTTAGAGTCCAAGTTAGAATAAAAGTCATCCTAGAGTAGAATCCAAGTTAAAATAGGATCCTGAAAAAAATTCTGATTTCATGCAGTGACTTCGACGGCATTTTTGGGCTTGAAGATGGCAGAACTGGGTCTTGGATTTCAAAGAAAAGTTGTAGATCTCGGAGTCACCTTTCCAACGAAGTACTCATGGGCTTCAATCGGAGGTCTGAGCAGAAAGTTATGATTTTTCTACCGAAACTGCGCCTGAATCCTAATCCTATTAGGACTAAAATCGGGAATCTACGGGATTTGGATATTTCCTTAGATTTAAGAGTCATTAATTGGGATTTTAATTCCAATTAATTATTCATATGGGCTGAATATCTTCCCATATAAAATATCCATAAATACCAAAGCTTAAGGGCTTGTCCATGGCTTGTCTTCAATTAAAACTCCAATCTTCAATCCTTGCTCCTTGAAATAATTCTTCAAAGTCTTCAAATCTCCAAATAAGTCTTCAATGAGTCTTCAAACACGAACTTCGAATCTTCAAATCTATACTCAAAATTGCTTTGCTAAAATCTGTGTAAAAAGTCATCAAAATAGCTCCAAAAGAAGTGAAAAATAACAATTTCTCAATTTCACATCACTTAAGAACTTAAAACACAAATATCATCAAAATAGCATATAATTAAGCATAAATAAATCCAAAAACATAATAAAATAGCCATAAAAATAGGGTTGTTTTTGGCTCAATCATATTCCCCCACACTTGAACTTTGCTAGTCCCTTAGCAAATCAATGTGTAAGTTTATCAAAAATCAATTTTTCAAAAGATCAATTTGAATTCACACATTCATCAAAGAATCAATTCAATCATGAAATCAAAATAACAAAGAATAATAATAATACTAAATTCAAAAATCAAGACTTAACAAGTATCATCATTCTTAAGTAGCCATAATCAAAGTAGCTTTAGTCACTTACCATTCTTTACATCCTATAACTACTTCTTTCTATAAGCTTATGTTTTCCTTTTTTTCTCCATTACTCAAAAGATTGTAGTGCCATAGATATACATCAAGGGTCATTGTGGGTTATAATAGATTTTCGAGAGTAATTGTTTAGAAAATTGAGGTTACTGACCTCGAAGTGTTCATGATTTAGGGGTTACTAACTCCCTTTTGAGGCTACTAGCACTCTAGAAGGACTCCTTCTTTTATTTTTTTCAGAGGGACAATATTTCTACAATTCCATGCCTCTTATCCTCTTTCCAAGGGTTACTAACTCCTTTTGTTTAAGAAAAGAGTGTCAACAATAGATTGATATATTTTTTATAAAGTATGCAGAAATACCTCTTCTCCTCTTGTCATGAGAGCACTTCTTTTTGAAAACAATTTTTTTTTTTAATTACCATCTTTATAAGTAGTCCCCCACACTTATTCTTGACATATACCAATAACATACTTTCTCAATCATAACTTCAATCAAGATTGAACACAAGTTCTAGAAATAGATAATCACAAAAGCAATTAATAAATAAGATCATATCACAAACTTCAATTATACCTAATTCTAAGAAGTCAAACAACATGCTATAACTCAATCAATAAATAAAGCATTATTAAAATTCTAAGCATTCATCAATCATAATCAAATCAATTCATGCATGAAAAAATCAAAAAGTTTTGAGAAAATCAAAATTTTAGCATTAGTTTTAAAATTTATGTCGAAAATCAATTTTGAAAAAATTTGGGGAATAAAATATGATCAATCAAAAACAATCCAAAAACAAACAATTTTTATCCTAGGTTCTCATGCAAATAATAACTAGCATATGACTCAATTATTCAAGCAATAAACCTAAACCTATCAAGTATTCACCCCCCCCCCCCCCACACTTAAAATTCACATTGTTCTCAATGTAAAAGCAAACAATTCATGCAATATCTTACCAAAAATAAAGAGTTAAGGTTCATGAAAACATACCTGGCGGCTTGAATGAAGATAATTACTCAAACATAAAGGCAATAGAAAATTAAGGTGATAGAAGAATAAAACTGGATAGATAGTTTATTAATGAAACTTGAAAAATAAAGACATAAGATAAAAGAAAATTAAAATTAAAATTAAAGCATAATTAGATAACTAATCCTAAGATGCATAAAAAAATAAATCTTAAATCTAAAAACAAGAAATTGAAATCTAAACCTAAATTGGTTTATGAATAGCCTTCTCCAATAAATTGAAGAGGTCATCCAAATTTCCAATTATGTTATTAAAATCATCTCTTAAGCTAGTAATCTGATCACTAATCTCGTTGCATCGAACAAGGAAAGGATGAAGCTCTTCCTCAACCTCCTTTTCTTGGTTAACCTCTTCTTCCTCTTTCTTATCACAAGAAGCATCACTTCATTCAGAATCAGAAGCAATAATCACAATTTTGTCTTCACCTTGATCAGCTATCGGATCCTTGATTTCCTTTAATGGCGATGGAACCTTGAATTCTTCCACAGTAAAGACAGTTTCAATCGGCCTATTTGATGAAGAGTCATAATTTGGATCATGAGTCTTTTGAGGGAAAGGAGCACATCGCATAGGAGGTCTATAGGGTGGCCTATAGGGCTTAGTTTGGTTTCATCCCATCTGAGGCATGGAAAAAAGCCTATTCCAAGGTACAACTTGAGGTCTTATCCTTCCATTAAAATTCCTTGGTCCTTGGGGATGATGAAATCGATTCTCATAAGGATGAAACCGATTTCTGAACTCATGCTCAGCTCTAGCCTTTGATCTCATAACAGCTTCTTGAGACTTGTTAGCTTTTTCCAAGATAAATTGATAAATCTTCCTAGCTTTGAATCCTGGCTTAGTAGCAATATCTTCTTCAGGCAGAGAGGCAATCATGCTCAAAAGTTCATGGTAGTCTTGGCGCAGAAAGCTTCCTTGAAATTTCTCTCCAAAATACGCGGCTCCAATTTGATAAAATTGGTTCCGAAAATTCTTGAATTGACTTCAAAATCCATGGTGGTGAGCATCATCGACATCTTCACAAGGGCTAGGGAAAACCAAAATTTTCTTGTCGACTTTGGGGTAGCGTCGGTTTGCTTGCTTCTTGTCGACAATTTTCCTCCAAAAATTTGTCTTCTAGTCGACTTATCGACTTGCTTAAGTCGATAACTTCCTTCAAAAATTCCCTCTTGTCGACTTGCTTTAGTCGACTATTCCCTTGCTCTTTTCCGAAAAATTTCTCCAAGTATTACTCTTGTGATTTGATGAATTAAAGAGGAGGTAGAGGTGCCTTTATATAGTGATCAAATCCTATTCCTAAGAGATTTTAATTAAAGTAAAAAGTTAAGAATCATACCTGGATTAGGAGTCCATTACCTATTTGAAAAAGGTTGTCATCATCCAAATTGATAAGGATTCACAATCCTATTTGGAGGAGGAGTACGCATAAGAGGAGGGAAGGTGCCGCGGCACCAAGGCATCAGCCTTGTGCGCGGGCTGAGCGGGGCAGTAGCGGCCTGGCGTGTGGCGCGCGGGGGCCTGCGGATGCTGCGTGCTGGTGCGGTCCTCGTCTCCGCATGGCTCGGTGCTGGAGCGCGGTTTGGCTCGGTGAGGGGCCTAGCATGCCTTGCCTAAGCTCGGACATGTCCGAGCCAAGGCCTAGTGTATCCGGTGTCTGGCCTCGGCATGGCTGGTCGAGGCTCGGATGATGCCTCCTAGCTGGCGCACGGGCTGCGCGGATGCCTGGTGCTATCCGGTTCTGGGTCTCCGCATGGCTCGGTGTGGTCCGAGCCTTGGCCTGCTTGCTGGCTGGTCCTCGCGGGGCATGGCCAAGTCATGACCGGGCTGTGGCCTGGTCATGTCCGGGTGCTATCGAGCTAGAGCCGGCCATGCGTGGTCATGCATGGTTCGAGCTTGATGCTTGGCTCCTAATTTTTTTTTCTTCCAATTAAATGGAAAAATTCTTTAACTGCAAAATAAAAATTAAGATAGAAATTAAAATTATTGGGTTGCTTCCCAACAAGCGCTTGTTTAAAGTCATTAGCTTGACTTTCTCTTTTCTTCAATTTCCCTAAGTTGGAAGATAAACTGGTTCTTCCAAGATAATTTCCTCAATCCATCCTATGGGAAAAGGTTCAAAGAAAGGTTTTAATCTTTGTCCATTGACTTTGAATTGCATCTGGGAAGTTGGTTTATAGACTTGTACTGATCCATTGAGATGTACTCTTCGTACTTCAAAAGGACCAGCCTATCTTGATCTTAATTTCCCAGGGAATTTTCTCATTTGTCCCATGAATAGTAAAACCTTTTGTCCTTCTTGGAATGTTCTTCTCAATATCTTCTGATCATGAAAAGCTTTCGTTTTCTCCTTGTAAATCCTTGAATTTTCATAGGCTTCATTCCTAATCCCTTCAAGTTCTTGTAAATGCAGCATCCTTTGAATTCCAGCTTCGTCGAAGTTAAGATTGCATTGCTTTACTGCCCACCAAGCTTTGTGTTCTATCTCCACATGTAGATGGCATGGTTTTCCAAACACAATTCTGTATGGGGACATACCAAGGGGTGTCTTATAGGCTGTTCGATATGCCCATAGAGCATCTCCTAGTCGCATACTCCAATCTTTTCTCTGAACATTGACTGTTTTCTCCAGAATCAACTTCACTTGACGCTTAGATATCTCGGCTTGACCATTGGTTTGAGGATGATATGAAGTAGATACCCTATGGCTTACTCCATATTTTTCAACTAAGGCTTGTACAATTTTGTTGCAGAAGTGACTTCCACGATCACTTATGACGGCTCTTGGTATGCCAAATCTATGAAGAATGTTATTCTTTATAAATTTAACCACTGTTCTGGCATCGTCCTTTTCAGTAGCAGCTGCTTCAATACATTTGGAGACATAGTCCACGGCTAGAAGAATGTAATACTTCTTTTCTGATGGAGGAAAAGGTCCCATGAAATCAATTCCCCATACATCGAAGATTTCAACAACGAATATAGGACTTTGAATCATTTGACTTCTTTTCGAAATATTTCCCACTTTCTGACAGCGTGGACAATTCTTGTAATATTCATAAGAATCTTGAAAGATCCTAGGCCAATAAAATCCACAATCCAAGATCTTTCTTGCTGTCTTCTTGTGTCCAAAATGGCCTCTCCTTTCGTCAGTATGGCAGAACTTTAGGACTGAATGAATTTCATTATCAGGAATGCATCTTCTCATTACCTGATCAGAACCACATCTCCATAGATATGGGTCATCCCAGAGATAATACTTGGCATCACTGATGATCTTCAATTTCTTCCCTTTGCTTAGATCCGGAGGTAAACGTCTAGTGACCAAGAAATTAACAATGTCTGCATACCATGGAAGTTGAGAAACGGCCAACAAGTCTTCAAAAGGTAGGGCTTCATTGATTGCAGTCTCTTCTTTGTTGTCTTCAATTCTGCTTAGATGATCAGCTACAACATTTTCTACTCCTTTCTTGTCCTTGATTTCGATATCAAATTCTTGAAAGAGCAATAGCCATCACATAAGCCTAGCCTTTGCATCTTTCTTCGCCATTAGATATCTCAGTGCAGCATGATCGGAATAGATTATCACCTTGGATCCCAGGATGTATGAACGAAACTTCTCCAAAGCAAAGACAACGGCAAGCATTTCCTTTTTCGTGGTGTAGTTCTTCTGAGCAGCATCCAGAGTTCTTGAAGCATAATAGATGACATGAGGTACCTTGTCTACTCTCTGACCTAGAACAACTCCAATGGCGATGTCACTTGCGTCACACATTACTTCGAATGGTAGTTTCCAATCTGGTGGCTTTACGATTGGAGTGGTGGTGATGGCTGTCTTCAATTTGTCGAACGCTTCTTTGCAGTCATCTCCAAACTCGAACTCTACATCTTTCTGAAGTAGTCTACACATCGGTGCCGAAATCTTTGAGAAGTCCTTGATGAATCTTCTGTAGAATCCAGCATGGCCTAAGAATGATCGGATATCCTTGACACATGTTGAGTATGGCAGGTTCTGAACTACATCAACTTTGGCTTTGTCGACTTGCATCCCTTCTTTGGATACTACATGGCCTAGAACGATGCCTTATTCTGCCATGAAGTGGCACTTCTCGTCATTTAACACCAATTTGGTTTCAACACACCTTTTCAGGATGAGTTCTAGGTTATGAAGGCATTGATTGAAGTTATCTCCATAGATAGTGAAATCGTCCATGAACACTTCCATCTTGTCCCCCACATAATCTTGAAAGATGCTCATCATACACCTTTGAAAAGTTGCAGGTGCATTGCATAAACCAAAAGGCATTCTTTTATAGGCATACGTACCGAATGGGCATGTGAAGGTGGTCTTCTCTTGGTCTTCAGGTGCTATTGGAATCTGGAAGTATCCTGAATACCCATCCAGAAAACAATAGTAGGCTTTGCAGGCTAATCTCTCCAGCATCTGGTCGATGAATGGCAATGGGAAATGGTCTTTCCTTGTAGCAGAGTTCAGCTTTCTATAGTCGATGCATACTCTCCATCCATTTTGCAGTCTTTGAGGAACTAGCTATCCATCTTTGTTTTCCATGACGGTGAATCCAGACTTCTTGGGTACTACTTGAACAGGGCTGACCCATTTACTATCTGCTATAGCATAAATGAGACCAGCTCCAAGTAATTTGAGCACTTCCTCCTTGACGACTTCAGCAAGGTTCGGATTGAGTCTTCTTTGTGGTTGTCTAACAGGAACTGTATCATCTTCAAGTCGAATCCTATGCATGCACACAGTAGGATTTATTCCCTTGATATCAGCAACAGTCCATCCGATGGCTTCCTTGTATTCTTTCAAAACTCTTATGAGTTTTTCTTCTTGTAAATTATTCAATTTACTTGAAATAACAACGGGTAGAGTCTCTTTGTCTCCGTGGAAAGCATATTTCAGGCCTTCAGGTAGTTGTTTGAGCTTGACTTCAAGTGGTTGAATGATGGATGGCAGGGGTGTTGGCGTTGGCTCCAATCTGATGTATGAAACCGATGCTTTATCTTCGACAGCAAGTGTTGTTTCCAATTCTCTGATGGTTGCAGCTACGTCTTCTGGCGTCAGGATATCTGCTTCTTTGATTTCTTCTTCGTCCAAGCTTTTTACAAGAACTAGTTCAAGCTCATCTTCACATTGAAGTGACTGAACTTGTTCAGAGCAAGCTTCAATTGCATCAATTGCACAAATGGAATGGATTTCGGCAGGAGTCATCTTGGCTTCATTTATATCGAATTCAATGGCTTCACCATCAAATTTCATGCCGAGTTTTCCATCTTTCATGTCAAAATTTGCGCTGGCTGTTGAAGGGAATGGCCTCCCTAGCAGCAACGGCAGGTGCAGTAGATGAAGATCATCTTCACTCATCTTCAGGACATAGAAATCTGTAGGAAAAACAAAGTCTCCTATCTGCACTAAAACATTCTCAACTAAACCTTCAGGTTTAATGTTAGTTCTATCAGCAAATTGCACAGTAAGATCAGTTTCAGTCATATGTTCTATTTTCAATTGAGAGTAGATAGAAAAAGGCATAATGTTAATTGAAGATCCAAACTCACACATAGCTCTTTCTATCTTTTCTTTTCCAATTTTACAAGGAATTGAAAAGGATCCTAAGTCTTTACTTTTATGATGCAATTTTCTCTGATAAGCAGCAGATCTCTTTTCATTCATGCAGGCATATTTTTCAGAAAATTTTATTTTAGTAGTGCATAATTTCTTAAGAAAAGAAGCGTACCTGGGCACTCTTGCTACCTCATTAAGTAAAGGAATATTTACCTCTAAATTCCGAAGTGAATTGAGTGGTTGTGCAAACCTTTGAGGAAACGGTGGTGGACCGTAAATGGTTTCCATCTTCTTCATTCCTTCGAATCTTGATTTAGGTCGAGAAGCTCTTGGTGATGAATTAAATTGTTTCTTCTTAGGTTCGGCTGGAGTCTCCTCTTCTTGGAACGCTTGGATGTTGGATGCAGCTACTGGTGGTAGTTCAGCAGGGAAAACAGGTGCTTGGGTGGATCGAGATTCTTTTTGCAGAAATTGTGTGAAGATGTTGGTGAGAGTCTCTTGTTGGCTTGCCAACGATGAGACTACTTGGTCTAAATGCTCCATTTTTTCTTTTATTTCGGTAAGAGATTCCTTCTCTGATGAGTTGGTTGTAGAGTATTCATCCATCGTGCTGTATTGGTAGATGTTTTCAGTCATGGTGTCAAGCAGCTTCCTTGCTTCTTCAGGAGTTTTGAGTGTAAAACTACATCCAGTTGAAGAATCAATATAAACTCGATCTTCGTAGAGGAGTCCATCATAAAAATTCTGAATCAGCAGTGCTTCACTCAGGTTGTGGTAAGGGCAGCTGGCGCAAATCTTGTTGTACCTCTCCCAGTATTGGTGCCACTTCTCCCCCGATAATTGTTGACAAGTAGTGATTCTTCTTCTGACATCTGCCCGTTTCGCTTCTGGAAAATACTCGTTCAAGAATGTTGTCTCCAATCCTTTCCACGAGGTTATGGATTTTGATGATAAGCTCACAAACCAGCTCCTTGCTTTTCCTTCAAGAGTGAGTGGAAAAGTTCGAAGTTTAACTTGTTCTTCAGGCATCCCAGTGATTGCAGCACACTTAATAAAGAAAACTTGCAGGTGCTCATTAGGATTCTCATGAGGCTCTCCTTGAAAAATCGGCAACATACGGATTAGTCTTGGCTTCAGTTTGTATGTCATATCCAAGGCTGGATAATCAATACAGAGGGGCGGCGCTTCACAGTTGAAATTCAGCTCCCGTAACGAACGTGGTTGCTCCATCGAATTTTTTTTTCTACAAAATAAAAGAAGATCAAGTGCAAATTAAAATAGAAAAAGAAAGAGAAAAGAAAAATAAAACGCAATCTCCCCGGCAACGGCGCCAAAATTTATGATCGGTCGTCAGCAAATCATAAAAATAAATTCCCAACAAATTCCTAACTATAGTAGATAGGGCAAGTAGGGGTCGAACCCACAGAGAGATAGGTTATTTATCTTTTTCTTAAATCAAACAAATAAATTAAAGAGAATTTTTATAGTGAAATTTAACCTAATCTAACTAACAATTAAATTAACTAAGAAAGCAATCAAGAAAATTAAAGGAAACAATTGATAAGAAGGCAGTGAATAATCAAGAAAACAATTAATAAAAACCTCCAACATAGAACTAATATCCCTCTTGACAATTATAACATGGATCATTGATATCTAATAATTATGAAAACGAAGAATACCTTGTCGGAATTAATTCCTAAATCACCTTAATTAGATAAGATTACTCGTCAAAGCTTAAATTACCCATTTTTCCTCCTAACTAATCAATTAGCCGTCAAGCCTTAAAGATTTGCTAGGGATCAAAGCATTAAGAACTAGTAATTTATACAAGCACAAAGAGCAATTTCTCACTCAAAGTCCTTTATCTCTCTTGGAAGGGACTTCCGTCCTCCCCCAATTGCTACAAAGAACCAAGCCTGAACGTCAATCCGCGACTTGATCTAGCTAATGTTAACTTAATTTATCATGAAACTGCCGGCTCAATCAATCAAAACAAGCAACATAGAATTAAAACAGAGATCAAAAGAATACTCTAACAATTATCATATATAAGAACAAAATCTCACCAATATATAAGTCAAGAGATCAATTAAATTCTACATTGGAGTTAAGAAAAGGATTACTCACTCATGAATTGAGTGAGCATCCAAAGAATAATAAGAAAAACTTATCTAATGGATGGAAGAAGAGGGGGCGGCAGCACAGAGGCTTTTTGTCCTCCAAATCTTCAATACAATTTCTAGATATATATGTGTGTGTGTGTGTGTGTATTACTAAAAACCTAGACCTATGGTGCCTATTTATAGTGGAAATAACCCTAGGAATTCCAATCCTAACTTGGAAAGGAGTCTAGGACGGTTTAGGGTCTAACTTGGAGTCCAAGTTAGATTAAAAGTCATCCTAGAGTAGAATCCAAGCTAAAATAAGATCCTGAAATTTTGCTGAATTCGTGCAGGAACTTAGACAGCATTTTTGGGCCTGAAGATGGCAGAACTGGATCTTGAACTTCAAAGGAAAGTTGTAGCTCTCGGAGTTAGCTTTCCAACGAGTACTCATGGGCTTCAATCGGAGGTCTGAGCAGAAAGTTATGATTTTTCTACCGAAACTGCGCCTGAATCCTAATCCTGTTAGGACTAAAATCGGGAATCTACGGGATTTGGATATTTCCTTAGATTTAAGAGTCATTAATTGGGATTTTAATTCCAATTAATTATTCATATGGGCTGAATATCTTCCCATATAAAATATCCATAAATACCAAAGCTTAAGGGCTTGTTCATGGCTTGTCTTCAATTAAAGCTCCAATCTTCAATCCTTGCTCCTTGAAATAATTCTTCAAAGTCTTCAAATCTCCAAATAAGTCTTCAATGAGTCTTCAAACACGAACTTCGAATCTTCAAATCTATACCCAAAATTGCTTTGCTAAAATCTGTGTAAAAAGTCATCAAAATAGCTCCAAAAGAAGTGAAAAATAACAATTTCTCAATTTCACATCACTTAAGAACTTAAAACACAAATATCATCAAAATAGCATATAATTAAGCATAAATAAATCCAAAAACATAATAAAATAGCCATAAAAATAGGGTTGTTTTTGGCTCAATCATAT
>AWUE01018691.1:0-27860 GCA_001974825.2 Corchorus olitorius | reverse complement strand
AATCTGATCACTGGCATGCAAACCCAATTAACCCGCCGCAAAGCGTAGCTAACTTGCTACATACAATCAAACTCATGCGTTAGCCTTGTTGTTTGGATCTAGCCAACAATCTCTCAAATTACCTCTTTAGTGGCCACATAAATTAATAAAGATCAAGATTGTAGAATTATAACAGAGTTTAACATGCTATCTATCAAGAATAAAATACCAAATTATAAGAACAGAATTCTCACCATATTTAATTGATTGAATTCACCAAAGGATCAGAAGTATTAAGAATTTAGCTACTCATGGATTCGGGAAAATCCATGAGCGGCATAAGAGTACTTACAGGACCTTGGAAGGGCGAAATCTCCTTGACAAAAACCTAGGTATGCCGCACCACCCTATAGCTAGAGAGGGCGGCGGCACCCTTTGCCTAAAAACTAGAAAATAAATCTAAAGAGAATTATGTGAATTGGTGTGTAAAGGTGTGTGATTTGTGATACAGGAGGTGCCTATTTATAGTGGAAATAACCCTAGGAATTCCAATCCTAACTTGGAAAGGAGTCTAGGCCGGTTTTAGGGTCTAACTTGGACTCCAAGTTGGATAAAAAGTCTTCCTAGAGTAGAATCCAAGTCAAAATAGGATCCTGAATTTTTGTTGAATTTATGCAGAAACTTCAACGGCATTTTTGGACTTGAAATCGGCAGAACTGGGTCTTGGACTTCAAAGGAAAGTTGTAGATCTCGGAGTTAGCTTTCCAACGAGTACTCATGGGCTTCAATCGGAGGTCTGAGCAGAAAGTTATGAATTTTCTACCAAAACTGCTCCTGAATCCTAATCCTATTAGGACTAGAATCGGGAATCTACGGGATTTGGATATTTCCTTAGATTTAAGAGTCATTAATTGGGATTTTAATTCCAATTAATTATTCATATGGGCTGAATATCTTCCCATATAAAATATCCATAAATACCAAAGCTTAAGGGCTTGTTCATGGCTTGTCTTCAATTAAAGCTCCAATCTTCAACCTTGCTCCTTGAAATAATTCTTCAAAGTCTTCAAATCTCCAAATAAGTCTTCAATGAGTCTTCAAACACGAACTTCGAATCTTCAAATCTATACCCAAAATTGCTTTGCTAAAATCTGTGTAAAAAGTCATCAAAATAGCTCCAAAAGAAGTGAAAAATAACAATTTCTCAATTTCACATCACTTAAGAACTTAAAACACAAATATCATCAAAATAGCATATAATTAAGCATAAATAAATCCAAAAACATACTAAAATAGCCATAAAAATAGGGTTGTTTTTGGCTCAATCAGTGGTGGATCCTTTGAAGGTTCATTTCCACTCTCATCAACTTGCATGGTGTCAAGTACTTATTCATTTCGAGCCTTAGCTCTTTTTCGAAGTTCTCGTCTTCTCCAAGTCTTTCTATTCTTTTGAATAAGGTACTTGGGATGTTGCACTTTTCGCTACACACCCTTTGGAGTGTCTGATGGTGGCTTGACCATCCTTGGTCGTGCATGGTCACCTCCCATCTTCATCTCTTTTCTCACAGCTGCGTGGCGATATTCTTCCTTCTTGTGATTCAACCAAGGTCTAATCTCACGCTTAGCCCTCTTAGGAAAAGACTTAGAATGAGTTTCGACTTGTGGTTGTTGATCATGCTCTCTCTTGGAAGACCTTTGCACCTTGTGATGGGTAGATGAGCTAGGATGAGAGGAAAGTGGCGCCACTTGTGATGATGGTCCTCCATATTCCCGTTTGCTCTGCTTAGGAGGAGGTAAGGAAGCTTCTGGCTTGCCCCCCGAGCCTGGAGTGTGTTTTGCCCTACTTTTCTCTTTCCTTTGGAGCGGAGTCTTTGATGAAAACTCCAACTTTCTTTGAATCTTCTTCCTAGAAGAGGTGTCAAGATGTTCCACAGGTTTTTTTTCATCCTCAGATGAGAAAAGTTCTAGCTTCCTCCTTGGTGCTTTAAGCCTATCAGCGGCCGTGTTTGGATTCCAAGGCCGATCTGAATGCACACCCAGAGTTTTTGATTTAGCTTTATCAACCAACTTCTTGGCTTTAGCAGAGTGGTGATAAGATTTACCTTCATGTTGAGGGTTGGCTGCCAAGGAGGTGCTTGGAGCCAAGTTCGCCCTTTTGGGAGTTGTTTCCCCTTTCTCCTTACTAGCCAGTTGTCCATCCTTTGGGAGGTTGAATGCAACCATGTGAATAGGAGCTGGGAAAGGATTTTTGTCAACTCCCATGTCCATCTTAGGCGCCTCAGGGAACTTCAAGATTCCCTTTTCTATCTTTTCTTGTACTATGTTCTTGAACACGGTACAATTGTTTGTTGGATGCCTCCAGGAGTCATGGTACTTGCAGTATTCTCTTCCTTTGATGTCTTCAGGTGAAGGAAGGATATGTCCAGGTGGTAACTTAATCATACCAGACTTATGTAGGAAGTCAAAAACTTCATTTGTTTTTGAAGTATCAAATGAGTAAGTCGGTTTTGAGTCTAACTTAGACTCCAAGTTAGATTAAAAGTCATCCTAGAGTAGAATCCAAGTTAAAATAGGATCCTGAAAGAATCCTGAATTCGTGCAGTGACTTCAACGGCATTTTTTGGCTTGAAAACAGCAGAACTGGGTCTTGGACTTCAAAGGAAAGTTGTAGATCTCGGAGTTAGCTTTCCAACGAGTACTCATGGGCTTCAATCGGAGGTCTGAGTAGAAAGTTATGATTTTTCTACCAAAACTGCGCCTGAATCCTAATCCTGTTAGGACTAGAATCGGGAATCTACGGGATTTGGATATTTCCTTGGATATAGGAGTTATTAATTGGGATTTTAATTCCAATTAATGATTTATATTGGCTGAATATCTTCCCATATAAAATATCCAAAAATACCAAAGCTTGAAGGCTTATCCATGGCTTGTCTTCAATTAAGGCTCCAATCTTCAATTCTTTCTCTTGAATTAAATCTTCAAAAGTCTTCAAGTCTCCAAATAAGTCTTCAATGAGTCTTCAAACACGAACTTCGAATCTCCAAATCTATACTCAAAATTGCTTTGCGCAAATCTATGTAAAAAGTCATCAAAATAGCTCCAAAAATAGTGAAAAATAACAATTTATCAATTTCACATCATTTAAGGACTAAAAACACAAATATTATCAAAATAGCATATAATTAAGCATAAATGGGTCTAAAAACATAGTAAAATAGCCATAAAAATAGGGTCTAATTTAGCTCAATCACTTGCCTTGCTGAGAAAGGCAAAATCCTCCTCCTATGCAGATGACAGCTTTCAGGAAGGTGCAGTAAAGTTTCCTTCTCCTTCTGATTGCTTTCAACTACTGGGGAGAGGACAAAATATGTACTAGGGCGCCACTCTACTTGGATGGGAGATGGAAATCTTCCTCCTAGGTGGTTGATGATAATTCTTCCTTCTTCCTATCACAGTGCAGCAAGCCTTTGTTGCTTCTTTTGTGCTGAATTTAGCTAATTTGACCAAGTAGTGGCCAACCGACATCATGAATTGGTCTTTGATCATCAAGGCCACGAAATTACTCATACTTAGTCATATTTAGCTCTTCAAATCATGAAAATAACAATTAATTAAGAAAATGGCTTAAACCGGGGTGAGAAAGCCATATGTCCTTAATTGAAAAGAATGCAAAAGTTGCAAACGATCTCGGAATTAACCAAAATTTCACCAGTAGGCTTCGATTATCTCCATAAGATTATGGAAAAAATCTCAAGTGAATTCGAGCTCTCTATCATGGTGAATTTGGTTTCACTCCCCAAAATGTCCTTAACTGAAAACCGGGCATAAGTTTTTACTTCGATGTCATAATGAGGTGAAATTTTACCAAGATGATCTACATAGCTCAAGGATCATCATGGTATGCTCCTTGGTAGAAATCGCATCCTCTAGCCTCTTCAATTGATCAATTTTACTATTTTGTCCTTAATTGAAAAAAATACAAGTTACAATTTCGCCTCCCGGGGAGGGGAACAAGGCTAGGCGATTTCTCCACTATGGTTGGTCGACAATATGGAGGAGGTGTGAGGTTGAAAATCTCATGCCTCTCTCACGTGCATAGATGTTTCTCTTGCTGACAAACTTTAGCTCTCTGCCTCCTTCCTGCAGGAAGAGAAAAATATCTCTCTGCAGGACAGAGGGCGGCATCTCCTCTATATGGGAGACGACTTGGGCCTTGCTATGTATTTCCATGAGGTATTTTTCATCTCATGGGCAGATGACAAGCAATTTTCCCTTTTTACTTGTTTGCCTCCCTAGCAGGCAGCAATATCAAAGGAAATTGCTTCCGATTGATTTCTCTGCCACTTACCTGGGTAAGGGCGGCACATGTGCTATTTTTGATGATAATTATTCAATAAAATAATTATTATTTAATTAATAATTAATTAATTTCAGCCTTTGCAATTAATTTACAAGACTTTCCTAATTCAATTTGAATTAGGGTGGTGCAGAAACCTAATTTCTTTAGGAATTTTGATTAAATCCTAACCACACATCTTGATTAGAATTATGATAAGACCAATTTACCCTCAATTGTAAATTGAGGTATAAATAGATTCAAAAGTTTTACAAAACTCGTACTTTTATATATAGTACTAGTTTTCACTTCCACGTGCCTTACACGTGACCCATCGTGTTTAAATTAAAAGAAAATTAAAATAATAATCTAAATTAATTATAAGTATAGCTGTCAAAACTTGATTCAAACTCGATAACCCGCCCAATCCGACCGAACCCGATTTGACCAAAAAAAAAACGACCCAAGCTCCTCCTATCCAGACCCGATAAACCCGTAATCCGAATGACCCAAGAAGTTAACCCGAATGACTCAAGAATATTATAAACTAAAATTATGTTTTATCCAATATAATCCAAATTGTTATAATTTTAACCATTCTAAATTATCATTTATTCAATAAAATTTATATTATTGTTATAATTTTACCTATTCTGATTAAATTTGCTAAACGCCATTATATGAACAATAATTATATGAATAAATACTAAATTAGGTATATGAA
The DNA here is from genome assembly GCA_001974825.2 of Corchorus olitorius. Lineage (NCBI taxonomy): Eukaryota > Viridiplantae > Streptophyta > Magnoliopsida > Malvales > Malvaceae > Corchorus > Corchorus olitorius. The sequence continues at coordinate 22,818 of AWUE01018691.1, read as the reverse complement.
TAATTTATGATATATTTATAATTAGTAATTTATTTTTTTACATGATGAATAAATAATAATAATTAATTAGTAATTTCTTGATAATTTTTTCTATTAGATTTTACTACCATACTAATAACTCACCAGTAAGGGTTGTAATTCTATTTTCATTTTTATGGATGCTTATATTATTAATTAATTTATAATTTTAATTGATGTAATGAAAGAACATAAATTTAGATACTATATAATTAATATTTATTTGAACAATACCCCACTTCATAATTAATTATGCATTTAATATTCAAAATTAATATATAAAGGGGCACATGTCAACTCTTTAACCCTGTATATGTAGTTTGCTAAACTTCACCGGTAGTGGATTGTAAAATAAATCGAAAAATAAAGATATTCCTAGACCTGAAAAACCCAAAACTCGAATGACCCAGAACTCGAGTGACTGAGGCCAAAACCCGAACCCACATGATCCTAGAATCAGCAGACCCAGACCCGAATGACCTAAACCCAGATGAGCCGAAACCCGAATGACCCGAGAAAATTACCTAACTCATTTGACTTTGACACAAATGACCTGAACCCGAAAGTCGTCCAATCCACCTGATTTTCTTTTTGTTGCCGGAAACCCGCCCGATTGACTCCTCTGACTTTATAAGTCAAAAGAAATAATCACATGTTACTCTTCTTTTTATTTTTAAAAACTTTAATTCTTGTTATACACTTCAATACATTAAATTACCAATAAACACTCCAAAAATCGAAAAAGACAATCACAATAATTAAATTTTAAATAAATTTTTAACTTAATTAGTTAAAAAATGATGAATAATTAATGATTAGAAATTAATTTATTTTAACTTTTGAACTTGATAATAATACATTTATTAGTTTAAATTATAATTGAAATGGGTCCAAAACTACCTTCTCTAATATTTTAAAATTAAAATGGTAAAAATAAAATATTTATAAAAATATTAAATCTAATTAAATAAAAATACAGTTTTTAGTAGAATCACTATAAAAGTTTATTTCTAAAAAGATGTAAAATTTAAACAATTTCATTTAAGAAATATATTTTAAAAATTCTAATATATCTAAGTTTTTTTAATTAAATTAGTAAAATGGTAATAAAATAGGTATAAGGATATTATATTTAATTAAATGAAAATAGAGTTTTTAGTTGAGTAAAACTAAAAATGTATATTTAAAAAATTCTAATATATACTTAAGTTTTTAATTGAAATGGTAAAAGGTAAAAATAAAATAGTTATAAGGATATTAGATTTAATTAAATAAAGATAGAGTTTTTAGTTGAGTAAAACTATAAAAGAAACAATGGCATTTAAGAAATATATTCGAAAAATAAGGGTATAATGTGCAATTCAAAAGTTTTACAAGAGGTTGTACTTTTTAATATTGTATAGATAAGAAATATATTCGAAAAATAAGGGTATAATGGGCAATTCAAAAGTTTTACAAGAGTTTGTACTTTTTAATATTGTATAGATAAGAAATATATTCGAAAAATAAGGGTATAATGGGCAATTCAAAAGTTTTACAAGAGTTTATTATATATATATATACACAATTGATTAGTCGATTCATTATAAAAAAACATCAATTATAGGAAGTGAAAGTACTAAAAAACCAGTCAAAAGATTTAATCTTATTTTTTTGATTACCATTTAGCTTGGTTTTTTCGTCATTTCAATATTGGTTTTTTCGTTATTCTCACAAACTTCTGAGGGCATTTTTGACTTTCTAACAATTTAATATAACATATTTATGAGTGGTTTGCCTAAACGGTCAATTTAACATTATATGATTTTCTCTCCGGTTATCCGATTAAGGTGATTTAAGTGTCTATTAAAAGATTTTTCCATGATCTCCAACTTTCATGAAGGACTCGAAAACTAAATTTAATGTTCCAAGTATCAAAAATGCTTCCGAAGATTTTGTTCTTTCGGTTAACGGGAATAGACGGTCCACTTAATATCATATAACTTTTGCTTTAGTTGTCTAATTGAGATGATTCAACTGTCTTTTGAAAGATTGTTCCATGATCTACAACTTTCATGAAGGACTCGAAAACTAAATTTAATGTTCAAGGTATAAAAAATGCTTCCCCTATCAATTTGTTCTTAGATTAATGAGGTTAATCTTTAGACCGGTTTTTTTGTCGGATCCTTACTTAAGTCCAAATCTTTCGAAACACATGACCTAAAGCAATTGGTCATCTTCCTCATATGGCAAACCCATAAGTCACCAATAATATGTTGAAAACTGATTGGGGACTATTGCATATCAACTACAACAATATGTTCGCGCGGTGAAGCGCACGGGCTCTTATCTAGTGTATGTAATTTGTAGAAGAAAAAGATGAGTACAAATTTGGAACATCAAATAAACAAAAATGAAGATTTGATAAGTACTGTGAGATATCTACCATTCATCTTTTGCTAATGAAGATCCATATAACCTAGTTATCAATTTTTATTGTTAAATTAAATTTTATATGTATGTATATATTGTCGCGCCAAAAATCTTTTTGAAAGAGTTCTCGCGAAAAACTACTAATTGGCAGTGTGGGGCGTGCCAGCCATTTTGCCGAAAATGACAAAGGGGTGTAGATGGTAGATCTGGTGCGCGATGTAGTGGATGCTAGATCAGAGTGAGTGAATTGAGGGAACAGGATCAAAGTCACACCAAAGCATTTAAATCATTGATCCCAGGTTTGATTCTCAGAATAAAGGTTTTTCGAAGAACAGAAAGAGAAAATAACAAAAGATTGTTATTTGATTTGATTGAAATGAATTACAAAGAGAAAATCTTGTGTAGACAAGATTGAAATAAGGAAAATATCAAGAACAATGAAGAATTTGATGAACAAAGAAGAGTTTTGCAGAGTTTCTGCAGTGAAAAGGTGCGGAGCTTAGGTTTTTGCACGAAGCATTTTTGTGGCTGAAAAAGTGTGTTGAAACAAGGTAGGGGTGTGCTCCTTATATAGGGGGCGGCATGGGTTGCTTTCTACTTGCTGACTAAGTATTTGCTTCAATCTGACTTGTCCTGTTTTAATTGCTTCTCCAATCTGACCTCTCAGAAAATCTTTAGGAAACTCCAAAATGACTTTCAACTTTGATCACCCTTAAATGACCATCTTTAAGGCCGGATATATCCTTCCCAAATATGACTTGGACGAAATCTGCCTCCAATCTGACGCAATCCAGTCTGATTCAGGTCCAGATTGTACTGCACTGTATACCGATTTGCTACCAAAATAGCCAAAATGACCCCCATTTCGACCAGAACCTCTTAGGCCACGAAATTGATCATAAATTGATCATTCTTGTCCCTTAATTCGGTCAGAACAGAAATCAGATTCGAATTTGACTAAACCGGGGTAGAAAGCCTCCTGTCCTTAATTGAAAGAAATGCAAAACTTGCAAACGAAGTCAGATTGAGTCCAAATTTCACCAGTAGGGTTCGGCTATCATATTAAGACCATGGAAAAAATCTTGGTCGAAAATGAGCTCTCTGTCATGGTGAAATTGGTTTCACACCCCAAACTGTCCTTAATTGAAAAACGTGAATAAGTTTTTCGTCTTAAGTCAGAATGAGATGAAATTTTGCCAGAATGATCCATGAGAGTCAAGGATCACAATGGTAAAACCCTTGTTGAGATTTCTGTCGAAACGTTCGGGTCCAAGGAACCCTGCCGAAACGACGTTGGAAAGGAGGAGTCGCCATTAATCTTTTTTAAGGTGTGATTAGTCACCTAAAGGCCACCTAAGCTAAGTAAAGTCCAAAGCTCGGCAATAGACCCTCTAAACCTAAGGTCTGGTCTTGCAACCTAAATCTAGGTTCGGGAGTCGGTTACGCTCGGGGAAGGATTAGCACCCCCGAGACGCCCGTCAAATGACGGTACCTCTAGTCTAACTAAATCTAATGGGTCCAAAAGAAAAGTTGGTTGCTTTTAATCCTAGTCTTAAGTGTTATTAGAAAAGGTTATAAAGGAAAAAGGAAATCATTTTGAAAACAAGTTTAAATGTCGAGGGTTTTGAAGAATATAATCGAACGACTGTTGATTAATTCTTCTTACAACTCTCTTTCATTGTTTGTTCTCCTGTTGATCCTTTTCTCTTCAAAAAGGAAATTTTGAAAATGCTGTATCAAAATCTTTTTACCATTTTTTATTTTTCTCAAAAAACTTGACCAATTTTATTAATTTCCAAAACCTTCTTTTGGATTTCTTTATCTTCCAAAATCTTCTTTTGGAATTACCTAAACTTTTATTTTCCAAAATCTTCTTTTGGAGTTGCTAAAAAAAAGGTTTTTTTTTTTTTAAATGCTTACCTTGAAATCTCTTGATTTACTAATTTCTTAATATTGAAAATCACATAAGAGAACATGATTTGAGAAAACATTTTTGAAAACACTTTTATTGTGTCTTTTTATTTTCTGATTTTTCTCTTTTTTGATTTTGATCTTTTTCTATCTCTAAATTAATGCATGTATGCAAATGATGAATGCAAAGTCCAATTATTAAAGTTAACTCACGTAACCCGGGTTTCTGAAATCACTTCCCGGGATATATGCTCGGAGCCCCGACGCATCCCGAGAAGAGCCGTCTCATCCTTGGAGACATTCAGTGGCCCCGAAAACTCGACCACTCATTAACTGAATTAAGGTGGTATGATATGCAAACAGATATAGTTTATGACAAGTAAATATGATATGCATGCAATTAGACTCTACTTTATCTCTACTCTAAATTACTAAATTATTACAAACCAAGACCCGATTAAATTGAAATTAAACTAACAAAGAACAAAATTGAAAGAAATTAAAAGCTTCAGGGCCAAATTGGACAAATTGGAGACCTATCTGCACATCAAGAAAACAATTAGCAAAATTCAGGGAGCAAAGAGCATAAATTGAACATCAATGACATGAATCAGGGACCCAATTGGACAATCTTAACATAAATATTCTAAATTAGAGACTAAACTGAAGCAAACAAATAAATAACAGCCTAAATTAGGGACTATACTAAACGAAATCACACAAGTCAGGACGAATAAGGATCAAATTGAATCAAATAAAAGAGAGTATCCTAAATCAGGGACTATATTGAACATGGAAACAACTTACAAGCTTTATGCGAATTAATTAGCAAGTTATGGGATTTAATTGAAAAAAAAAATTATAAGTCTCACCTGACTTGGGTTGACCCGTCGGTTTCTGGGTCGGGTTGACGAGTCGGTATAAGGACCAACACCTTCATCTTCTTCCTTTCTTTTCCAAAGTTGAGTGAAACCCTAGCTCAAACGCACCACCAGCGACGTCTGCTACTTCATCATCCTTCATGGTTGCCGTTGCCTCGAGCTTTCGCAGTGGTCGACATCTCTCTTTTTTTTCTCTTTTGTACTACCACCTTCATCTTAAACCCGATCATTCCCCTTTTACTAACCTAGATGTGCCACCCCTCTTCACCGTGTTTCCCACCATCGATGGCCGCAGCCTAGCCCCGAAACGAGCAAATTCACTCCTTTTCACCTTACTTCTTCCTTCCGATCGATAACCTCAAAGATTAACACTGAAAAATCTAAAACCTAAACCACCCGAAATGCCAATGGCAAACTCCGACATATATAGCTGACGGCATAGCCTTCAAATCCCAGTAAAAGACTCCCTGAAACCATCCGACGCAAACCCCTCTACCAATTAACGAATTGAATCCCGAAACCCCAAAGTCCCATTTAACCTCGAAACCCAAACTTCCAATTCCCGTCGGCGAATCTCTACTCTAAATTGATCCCCTTTCTCTAAACTTCCAAACCCCTCAAACAATTTCAATAAACTACCTCAGATTCGAATGATTCTCCATGAAACCAACTATGAATCCTAACCCGAAAAAGGAACAAAGGAAGGGGAAGCAAAAAAAGGAAATTGACAATGGACTCAAACGTTTATTTGAGTGAGCTCTCCTCCTCCAACTCTCTGATTTGCTTCCTTTCTTTTTATTTTTCTGTATTTTTTCTTGATTGCTACTGAATTGGGTTTTTATGAGAGAGTGTAGTGCTTTTGGAAGAGAGAAGATGAAGGTCCAGAGATTTTTTTTTATTCGTGAAGTGTGTAATTTTTAAATGAAAGGGAACTTTTGTGTGTTTGATGGTTGTTCTTGAGAGAGAAGCTCTCAATTCTTGATGGAAGGGAGAGGGTTTATGAGAGATAGAGCCCAAAGTAGAGAGAGGGAATGATGATCCTAGAGAGTCACTGAATTTTGTTGTTGAGAGAGTTTTCGAGAGAGGGCCAGATTTTTAGTCGAGAAAAGAGAGTAATCCCCAGAATCAAAAGAGGGAGAGCCTGAGGTGAGGATTCTGTGGGAGAATATTAGAGTGTTTGAGAGAGAGAGAGGTTGTGAATTGTGTGTGTGGTGAGAGAGATTGAGAGAGCTGTGTGTATTCTTTCCGTTTTTTGGGAGAGTTAGCCTTTCTTCCTGGAGAGCATTAGAGACTTCCCCCTTTTTTTCTACCCGAATGAATCCCCCTTTTTTAACTAACCATTTTTTTCTCCCTTGGGGCAGGTGGAGCTCGCAGTATTCATGGGACGAGGAGGGCCTCTGGTGAGCTGTCAAGTGAGTCAGCTAACTTCCTCCTTGGATTCTTTTATATTCTGTGATTTCATTCCCCTTTCCTGAATTTGATATTTGGTGTTTATGGCTTGAAATGTTGCTGAAATTCGGCTGTGCTTATCGTTCTTTGTCCTCTTGTCAGGTTTGTTGGGGAAAAGGATAAGAATCAGAAGGAATCTGCAAAGGTGGATGAGCTGGCTTCATTGACTGGCTAGCAGGTAACTTGCTTCTAACTGAATTTTAGAACCTGATGGGCAAATTGGATAAAATTCTCTATTGCTTTGTTTGTGTGCAATTTATTTTGCTTCCCTGTCTTGTGCCTCATGAATCCTTTGATTATTTGACCTACATTTTTTGACAGCCTGAACACTCATCATAATCCTGTACTTTGGGTGCATTTGCTTTCCATATGTAACTGTTTTACTGTTTCCTTGCAATTGATTTCAACCATCTTAATAGCAAATGGCTTCTGCATTTTTAGCCTCTAGATTTGTTGAACAATGACTTGATGATTAGCATGAATATGACCTTGCTATGTTAGTATTAAAGACAAAGTAAAATGTGAATGTGCTATGCTAAAACTTATCCTCTAATTGCTATCTAAAATGCTTTGTACTTATGTGATCAAGAATATGCAGACGCTGAATAAGATTATTATGCATGCTAAAATGAATGGTTGATGTGTGCTATAGAAATTGTAATTTGGACCTACTATGTACTTGCTAAATTTCCTCCTTTCCTTTTCGTTTTCAACAGGTTTGCCAAGCAAGGGAGGAGGAGAAAATATGCAAATGGAATGGTCACCCTTAGTCTATCAAAGCTTCTGTCTTATTCCCCATTTTTTGTTCTGCACTTTTTCTTTTTGGTCTTGTACTTGGTGAATATTTGCACTTGTATTTACACATTTCTTGGAGTTTTGTAAGAAATAACAATGAGTAAGTTGCTTTCCTATGCTAATGATCTAATTAAGGTAAAGCATGCATGATTATGAATGAAGGGTAAATATGTGCTCAATCTAAATAGACACAACCTAATTAATGGAAGATGACTATGTCAAATGAGAAAAAAAAAGATGAATATGGACAGCAAATATGTTTGTTGATGCTTGCTAAGAACACTTCTTGCTAATGTAAAATGAAAGTCGTTTTTGTATTTTTGATTTTTTCTGGTTTTTATCATAATAACAATGCCATAATGAATTAGTTAATAACTAATGAAAATGCAAACCCTACTTATGGAATGTCTAACTAATTGCTAAATTAAAGGTTAATTAATCTATGAAGTAAATTGAGCTTAAACTACATGATTAAAATGCAACAACACTAAATTACTAAATGAAACTAAGCCATGAAAAATGCAGAAATGCCAAAAATGCACAATCTAAAAATTTTAAAGTTTTTTTCAAATGCAATCTAGATGACCAAAATGAATTAGCTAATCTAAATTAAGAGTGGACTTAAAATGACCAACGTGCCCTGAATATGCAAATGACCAAAATGCCCTTAGTGTAAAAATAACCAAAATGCCCCTAGGTGACCCTAATGCCAAATAAGAAACAAATTGATTTAAATTAAAGGATACAGGACAAAAATGGGTGTCTACAATTTCACCTCCCTAGCCCATTCTATTTTATCAATTTCGCCTTTTGTCCTCAATTGAACAAAATACAAAGTTGTATTTAATTCAATTGAGATCAAATTTGGGCATGGGTGGTTGGGACTAGGCCATATTGTGCCACATATCATGCCACACATCCAATTTAGACATGGCATTATGTATTTCATAAAATTATGATGGTCGTCATATAAGAATTAAGTCTTCGTTAAAATTGAAGATCATATAAGATGACTTTTAATTCTTTTCTAACCATCAATTATTGAAATAATAATAATTATAAAATAATATTGTTTTCCAATATTAATGCTAATTTTTGGCCCAAATATAGGAAATTAGGAAAATAAATTTACTTTCCTAATTTAATTATGACAAGGGTAGCATCAAATCTGACCTAACTTAGATTTTTAGATTAAATCTGAGCCACACATCTTGTTCAAAATTTATCAAAGACACATTTACCCTCAAGTGTGAATTGAGGTATCAACATATATATATATATATATATATATATATCTCGAAACCATTAAATCTGAGCCACACATCTTGTTCACACCTAATTAAAACCATTATTTACACGATGATATTAATAGTTTATATAGTACATATTATTGTATTATCTTTTTTATGGAGAGGGTTTGATTGCTTTATATATGATATATGATGTCCATACTGTTACGTAGTTTGTGAATGCATGGGAAACAAAGTCACATAAGGTGAAGAGAAAGGCAACTTAAGTGTTTTAGTCTTGGTATAACATTGTGTTTGGAGATAATAATAATTAAAAAAAAATGTTTTTCACCTCAAAGCAATACCAAATTAACAAGTCTTGATTTGTGTCAAAAGCTCATTTTGACCGCAAAAGTCAAACCAACTTGAAAATTTAATTTTTAGGTGTTTTTACATTTTAAAAGTGCTTTTGGATATTAAATTACTAAAATCCTTAAATATTTTTTCACTACTCATTTTAACTAATATCTTTTTTAGACATTTTATGTTTCCACCATATTTTTCTACCGCAATATATCAAACATTAATTATTCTAATTTTCTACCACAATTTCAAAAAACACTTTTCAAAAGCATTTCTTTGAAACCGAGTTTTTTCAAACTGCAACCTCAATACCAAACTAAGCCTTACACATCTATGACAAAGGATATCTTAAGATAAACCATACAATGACCTTGAGTTTGACTTTGGTTAACCCAATATTTATTACTCAAAGAAGTACTATTTGGAGTACTTGGACCTTGGGTCTTCATGGCAATTATTAGTTATCTGTTTAAATTCGGTTTAATAGATATTTTATCTCTTAAACTTATAAAAAAGAAATAAATTAACCATTTAACTTTCAACATTGCCAAGTGCATGCATGAATTTGTAAAAAAAATGAAAAAATTAATCATTTTGTATGGAAATGGATTAAATTTCGTTAACAATTAGATGGAAATTAGCCCTTTTAGACGGAAATTAGTATGACTCCGATAAATTTCATCCAATTTTTAACCAATTGTTAACGGAATTTAACAAGTTTCTGTCCGAAAAGGCTAATTTGTTACTTTCTTACAAGTTCAGGTGTGCAATTGGCAATTTTGAAGTTCAAGAGATAATTTGTCCATTTTTTACAAATTCAGGGTCAAAATGTCTATCAAGCCATTTAAATTGTAGAAATCGATTTTAATTTTGGAATTGAAAAGTATCATCTCTTTGGCAACTATTCAGACGTCATAAAAGATCATGTTTTCTATAGTTTTATGTCCTAATTGTTCTCTTCTAACAAGAGGATTTGTTATATCTTACACTATGTTTGGATTGGGGTGGGGGGAGGGAAAGGAAAGGAAATGGGAGGAAAGAGGGATCCTCCCCTTGTTTGGATTAGATTTTTTATTTTTAAGAGGGAAAGGGAAGGATGATGGGATCCCTCCGTTTCCCTCCTAATAGTCATTTTTCCTTTCCTCCCAATTTGGGGGGTCTTGAGGGGAAAGGAAACCTATTTTAATTATTAACTTATTAAATGTCTAAAATATCCCTATAATTTTTAACAAATATCAGAGTTACCTATAGAACTATAGTTGCTTTCCAACACCCAAAATTCTCCCACCACCGCCTCTCTCATCTCTTTTCTTGTGGAGATCATTTTTTTTGTTGAAAATTTCTAATTTTTTCTTTTGTTTTTTAGTACCAAGCAATGACCAAGTTTGAGTGCCCTTCAAATGATAACAAAGGTTATTATTGGTAATTTATAATATATTATATCTTTTCCACTGCTTATCCAAACAATTGGTATGGTGGTTCCTTTTCTTTTCCTTTCCCCAACTAATTTTAAACAATCCAAACAGGGAAACTTATATCCTTTCTTTTCCTTTAAAAAACTTCCATCCCCTTTCCTTTCTTTTCCTTCCCTTTCCTTTAATTACTTGAATCCAAACATAGGCTTATGGTAAATTGTTTTGATAAAGAGGGTAATATTAATATACCCAAGATAGTATCATTCAGGCTAAATGCTCAATTTGGGGCCAAACGTTTGCGCCTCTGCTCAATTAAGGGCCAAACATTTCAATTTGACCAAATAAGGGCCAAATGTTTTCGATTTGGCTCAATTTTGGCCTTTTTCTGACGGTGCTCGGGCAGTGTCTTTTACGCACCGTTAACCCCTTTATATAATTAGCCACATGGATTTAATTTAGCCAGGTGGAATTGTTTTTGGCAAGGTGGATTTTATTTAGGCAAATTATACAATACACCGGCGGTGGAGTTTAGCAGACTACACAAGCGGGTCCTGAAGGGTGACATGTGTCCTCTAGGGACTAGATTGAAATATTTAAAACTTAATTAATTAAAAAAATGGACATGTGTCAACTCCACAACCCGCTTGTGGAGTCCAAAATTTACACCGCCGGTGTATCAAATAATTACCCTTTTATTTAAGTTAATGAAGATAAAAACGAAAAATTAAAAGGCAATTTCAGATTTACCCATTCAGTAAAATCAAAGTTGGGGTAAACTCATTTTCTACCAAAACTAACAGTTTCCTTCCCCAAAAGTTCAGACTTCTCTCTCGAAAATTTTAATATTTCTCTTGAAAAAAGAAAGGAAATTTTTTGGAAAATTGTCGGATTTGGTTTCGGGTTTGTTTTAGGCGATTGAGTTTAGGTTGAAATCGATTGAAGGTTTAGGGTTTCAAACGATTTCTGGGTTTAGTTTTCATTGGGATTTACGGTTGAAATTCGAGTTAGGATTTTGAAATGATTTGGGGGTTTTGTTTTATGAGTTGAAATCATTCGAATGCTTAGGGTTTCGAATTGATTCGATTTGTGGGTTTAGGGTTCATTATGATTGAAAGTTGATTTTGGAGTTAGGGTTACAATTTTTTAGGAGAGTTGCTAGAGATGGTGGAGTTGTTGTTGGAGTTTTCGACAGAGACGAAACGAACGTCGTTGGTGGTGAAGAGACTAGTCTCGGACTGGAGGCCGGCGAAGAAGATGATGGGGTTCAATATAGGCACTTTTGTTTTGTTAAAAGTAAGAAGAAGAATGGAAGAAGTTTCATTTTTAAAAAGCGGATCAATGTAAGAAGTTTTAAGATAGTTTTGATGTGAATCATTTGATTGAAAGCTCAAAGGACCATCTGATTTGGATACATATTTTCAATGGAATGTATTCGACCAAATCCTTGGATGGAAAAGTTAAATGTTGGCCCTTGGAGGTTAAGGTAATGGGTGGCTCATATTGTGCAACTTAAGAAGAATTTTACAAGGTTCAAGATGATTTGGCAAAGGGGGTATTGATCGTGTTTTGCAGCTAATCAACACCTTTAGCTAATTTGGTGGTATGAAGTGAACTGATCTGTTTTTTATTTTAATTTGCTTTTGTTTTATGCTGTGTTGGAAACTTGAGTGTAGTGCTCGGTTTTGATCTATTTTTTGCTTATCTGCTTTTGTTTTTTGATGTGTTGGAATTTTGAGTGTAGTGCTCTGTTATGATGTTTGTTAGCTTGTACTTTGCAGTGTTTTTCCTTTAATAAATCACATTCACCTTGCCTTTCAAAAAAAAAGTAAGAAGTTTTTTTTTTTTTTAGAAACACCATAGAACTTGTGATTGTCTATTTTCACTTTGTTCTATAGCATCTACAACATTTCTCTGCAATACCATTTCTCTCAAATGTTGCTAACAAAAAAGCTAGTTGAGAGAGAAATAGAATAAGAAGAAATAAATTACTTTTATTTTTAAATCCTAAAATATATTAAATTCCATGTCATATTCACTGAAAAATCCATGAAAAAGTCACGTGTAACCTTTAATCGTGTTTAACGACGCGTGTATGGCACAACCCGGGCACCGTTTGAGAAAGTCCAAAATTGGGCCAAATCGAAAACGATTGGCTTATTTGACCAAATCAAAATGTTTGGCCCTTAATTGAGCAAAAGCCCAAACATTTGGCCTCAAATTGAGCATTTATTCGTATAATTCATGTTTCAAAACCTTTGAGTTCTTTTTTCCTTCCTATCTTTTCCTAACACGTAATTATGTGTGGATGAAGTGGCATGCATGTGGAGTTGCCACATCAACAATATTGTTCATGCATAGGGAGAAATTATTAGATGGGATCGTTCCACTATATCAATCATGGCATCAACTACTAAAATTGTACCACATCAAATCAACTCCTAAAATTTAGGCGCAATTTTAGCTCAAAGTTTAACCCCCTTTTAAAATAAATCATGCTTAAAGGGTATGTCCCCAAATTTAAAATAATATTGGAATAGTGTTTTACAAAATTGAGTTCTCATATTATTAGTGGTTGATCCCAATATTAACATTCAATCTCACCTGATAATCGTGCATTAGGTGCAAGAGTGAGACCTCTTTGATAGAGCAGTTGAAATGAACCCGAAACCCGCCCGAGTCCGAACCCGACCAAACCCGAGTTGACCAAAAAAGTCATCGTCCCGAATCTGCCCAAACTTGAAATAACCCGAGGCAGCCTGATGCGCCAAGGACTCATCATGGTCTTGAAGGGCACAATGGAGATCATGGAGAGGATGTGCATATGCGGCAAGGAGGCTTGGAGAAGTTTGAAGATGCTAAGGAAGAAGTTTCAAGCTCATCGGAGTTGCTTAAGATGCCATTTGATCCATTGAAGATGCCATTAGGCCCAATGACAAGGGCAAGAGCTAAAAGGTTTAAGGAAGCTTTGTTTGGCCTCATTAGAGTTCATCTTGAAGAGTTTAAAGCCATCGGAGATCATTTGAAGCCCATTGGAGATCATCAACAAAGGAATATTCCCATCGATTCCAAGTTGTGCATTCTTCTTGAAATCGATGAGCATTAGGTCATTAGAGTTGTAATTTGGCCAATTTGGGCTTTATTCTATTTTAATTAGCTATTTATTTAGTTTAGATGACATTGGGTTGGGCCTTGTTTGACTTAGTCCAATCCTTGTTTGTTATTTTCCTTTTCCTAGTAGAATAAGGAGTAGGGTCCTTCCTAGCTCCTTCCTAGCTTTTTCCTTTACCCTTAGGGCATAGGAATTTATATCAGAGCCGCCTTCCCCTTCTTGCCTATATAAAGGCACCAACCCCCTCTTGTAAACACAAGTTGAGTTGATTAATAAAATTGAGGTTTTTACCCAAATTGATTATCTTAGCTTCTTTGTTCTAGTTTGAGCAAAACTTAGGGTTCTTCAATCTTGTAAAGTCCTAGCAAACAATTAAGTTGTGATACTTGATTGTTTGTGAATCTTGTGTTCTAGAGTTAACAATTGCAGGTCTAATTGGAGACTTTGGGCCGACGAAAGAAGAGGAATTACCTTGTGAAGGTCATCGACATACACATCTAGAAGTTGAGGAAGTTCAAGTCGACTTTGATAGATATTCAAGGCTAGATTTGAATCTAATACAACTAGATTCGTATCAATTGGTAATCAGAGCATAGGTTGTCATCTTCAATCGGTAAATCTATCCTTCTATTCATCTATCATCAAGTTTTTCATCCATCTCATCCATCAAAGTTTTTCAAATTTTCAAGATCCAAAAATTCCGAAAATTCAAAAATTTATTGTGGTTTCATCTTAACTCCAATCGACGTGAAATTTCAGATTTGGAGTCCTCATACCTTATAGTTTAATCGAAAAATATTTCAAAAATAAAAAAAAATTTCGACCAGAATCTTGTGAAATTTATTCTGGCTTTGTTTGAACTCAGAAAGCTTTGAAATTTGAGATCTAGACTTCTTTTAGTGTGATCTTTCTGGGAAAATACTGAAAAAAATAAAAAAAAATCTGTATCGAAATCGAAATTTTCCAGAATCTAGGGTTCTTGATTTGGGAATTTGAGGATTAGGGTTTTCTTTTTTTGCAATTGGTTCAATTGATTGCATCTAACCCTAATTGATTGTTTGTTTGAGTTTCTTGGGTTGCTTTTGCTATGAATTGAACTTTGTTTTGCAGAATTTTGGAATCGAAGCCCTATTGGATACAAGTGGTTTAAAATTGGATCTAAGTGGTACTAGGGTTTTCTTTTGATTAAATTGATTGATTTGTGTTGATTGTGTTTTGTGCAGCAAGTTTGGGAGACAAAAGGCTGTTTGGATTGTATAAAGAACACTTTTATTTTGATTCACTCAAGTTATTGCTTTTAATTGTTTGTTCCTCAAGTAGGTCACGAGAAGAAAGAAGGCTCTAACAATTTGCTCTTATTAGGCCTATTGAAGCTAGAAAAAGGCATAATCTTGTGAGATCATTAAGAGAGTAGTGGATCGCCAATCCATAGGTTGAGTGCAAACACAAGAGCACAACAAAGGTAATTCACACACACACTTGTGAGGAAATTTTATTACTAACTTTTCTTTGTGTGTAGGTACAATGGGAGATCAAAATCAAAACAATGACTTGGCTACCATGATGCAAACACTTATACAAAGATTAGATGCCATGGATGCACGGATGGAAAATATGGCTAAAGCTCAACAAGAGCCACCACCTCAACAAAGGGAGAACCAAGTCGTACCAAACAATGAACAAAGGGATCAACAACAACAACCTCAAAGGCAACTTGCTAGGAGAGTTGATCCAATGGAAAGATTAAGGCAACAAGAACTTGGAGGTCAAGCCTACAATGAAAACTTGCGGCCTAGGAGAGGTGAACCAAGGGAGGAGATTAAAGACAACATCAAATACAAAATCCCAAGGTTCAATGGGAGAGGGACACCTTCGGATTACTTGGATTGGGAGTCAAAGCTAGACATGTATTTTGATTATCACCCCTATGCCGAACCTAAGAAGGTACAAATTGCTATCCTTGAATTTGTTGAGAATGCTTTGAATTGGTATAATCAATTGGTGCAGTCAAGGAGAAGAAATTTGGAGAGACCTATAGATACTTGGGCGGAATTGAAGAGTGTCATGAGAAAGAGATTTGTGCCAAGCTACTACATCAACTTCCTTTACCAAAGTTTGCAAACCTTGAGGCAAGGGTCAAAGAGTGTCGATGAGTACTACTTCGAAATGATGTTGTTAATGTCCAGAGCCGAAAATGAGGAACCAACACAAGCCACCATGGCTAGGTTTCTTGCGGGGTTAAATAGAGAAATTCATGATATTGTGGAGATGCAACAATATTTTGATGTTGAAGACTTATAACAACAAGCTTTGAAGGCCGAGGGACAAGTTAAGAGGAGTGGCGCAAAGAAGGGATTTTCATCATCAAACTCATGGAAAACTCCAATCAAGAAAGATGAGAAAACTTCCAACAAGGAGAAGGAGGTTGCGCAACAAAAGGGAGTAAGTCCTAAATCCGATTCTAAACCTTCATCTAGTTCTTCCTCTAAATCTCATGTTAAGTGTTTTAAGTGTCAGGGATATGGTCATTATGCCAAAGATTGTGTCAATAAGAAGGTGATGTATCTTAATGATCATGGTGAGATAGTGAGTGAAGATGAGGAATTCAATTT
Source organism: Corchorus olitorius (assembly GCA_001974825.2). Lineage (NCBI taxonomy): Eukaryota > Viridiplantae > Streptophyta > Magnoliopsida > Malvales > Malvaceae > Corchorus > Corchorus olitorius. The sequence goes on along the minus strand of AWUE01018691.1, from coordinate 6,624 downwards.
GGGTTCAAGTGGTGATGGGGATGATGAGGAGGAGTCTGCGCAAGAAGAGAGTGATGATGATAGTAAGGGATATGCGCTTAAGAATTTGGTTGCTAGAAAGACTTTGAGTGCTTTTGTGAAAGAAGATGTGCACAACCAAAGAGAAAACTTATTTCAAACTAGGATGTATGCGAATGGGAAGCCTAGTAGTGTGATCATTGATGGTGGGAGTTGTACAAACATAGCTAGTGTTTACCTAGTGAAGGAGATGCAATTACCCACTACCAAACACCCTAAACCTTATAGTTTAGGATGGATCAACGACAAGGAGGAAATTAAAGTTAACAAACAAGTTTTAGTTCTCTTTCTTTGGGCAGGTACAATGAAGATGTTTTGTGTGATGTTCTACCAATGCAAGCATGTCATGTACTACTTGGTCGACCATGGCAATTTGACAACAAGGTACAACATGATGGTGAGGCCAATCAGTATACTTTCATGTGTGGTAAGAAGCCTTTCACTTTGATTCCTTTATCACCTCAAGAAGCTTTGAAAGATCAATTGAAATTGAGGGATGATTTTACTAAATTAGAATCTGAATATAGGGCTCAAGAAAAGAAAAAGCATGCTAATTCTAGTTCTAATTGCGTTGAAAACAAGGCTGTTTTGGTTGATAGTTCTAAGAAAGTTGTTAAAGAGTGTATGTTAGCTACTAAGAGTGAGATTAAGAATGCTTTGAATAATAATTCTGTTTTGATCTTGCTTATGCTTAAAAATACACTTGTTACTACTAACAACTTGGATGGAGAGCTTCCAAGCAACATTGTTTCTCTTTTGAGTGATTATGCAAATTTGTTTCCTCAGGAGATTCCTAGTGGTTTACCACCAATTAGAGGGATTGAACATCAAATTGACTTCATCCCTGGGGCGCAAATTCCAAACAAGCCAGCATATAGGACAAACCCTGATGAAACAAAGGAGTTGGAGAAACAAGTTGGAGAGTTGCTAGAAAAGGGCTATGTACGCGAGAGTCTTTCTCCATGTGCAGTTCCAGTTTTGCTTGTTCCTAAGAAGGATGGGACTTGGAGAATGTGTGTTGATTGTAGGGCAATAAACAACATAACAGTTAAGTATCGTCACCCTATTCCTAGATTAGATGATATGCTTGATGAATTGCATGGTTCTTGCTTATTTTCAAAGATTGATCTTAAGAGTGGATATCATCAAATTCGCATGAAAGAGGGTGATGAATGGAAAACTGCTTTTAAAACTAAGTTAGGATTGTATGAATGGTTAGTTATGCCTTTTGGATTAACTAATGCACCTAGTACTTTCATGAGATTAATGAATCATGTTTTAAGAGCTTATATTGGAAAGTTTGTTGTTGTTTATTTTGATGATATACTTGTGTATAGCCGCAACTTAGAGGAACATATTGAGCATTTGAGATGTGTTTTAGATGTACTTAGGGTTGAGAAGTTGTATGCTAACCTTAAGAAGTGCACCTTTTGCACAAACAAGCTTGTTTTCTGGTTTTGTGGTTTCTGCGCAAGGTATACATGTTGATGAGGAGAAGATCAAAGCCATCAAGGATTGGCCAACCCCCACCAACGTTGGTCAAGTGAGATCCTTCCATGGCCTGGCCGGATTTTATAGGAGGTTTGTTAAGGATTTTAGCACCTTAGCCGCCCCTATTACTAGTGTGATGAAGAAGAATGCACCATTCAAGTGGGGAAAAGAGCAACAAGAAGCATTTGAGACTTTGAAGGATAAACTAACTAATGCTCCTTTGCTTATTTTACCTAACTTTAACAATACTTTTGAGATTGAATGTGATGCTTCAGGTGTAGGTATTGGCGCAGTACTCATGCAAGGAGGGAAACCCGTGGCATACTTTAGTGAGAAGTTGAGTGGGGCTGCGTTGAACTATCCTACATATGATAAGGAGTTGTATGCTCTTGTTAGAGCATTACAAACTTGGCAGCATTATTTGTGGCCTAAGGAGTTTGTGATTCACACGGATCATGAGAGCTTGAAGTACTTAAAGGGCCAACAAAAGCTGAATAAGAGGCATGCTAAGTGGATTGAGTTCATTGAATCCTTTCCATATGTGGTGCGCTACAAGAAAGGTAAGGAGAATGTTGTAGCCGATGCTTTATCAAGGAGGTATGGTTTTACTTTCCATGCTTGATTCTAAGTTTCTTGGATTTGAGTTTATTAAAGCTTATATGCTAGTGATGCTTACTTTAGTAATGTGTTTAAAGCATGTGAGAATTCTGGATTTGGGAAGTATTATAAGCATGATGGATTTTTGTTTAAAGAATCTAGATTGTGTATACCTACTTGTTCTTTGCGTTTTGTGCTTGTGAGGGAATCGCATGAGGGTGGTTTAATGGGTCACTTTGGTGTTGATAGAACATATGAGATATTGCATGAACACTTCTTTTGGCCTAAGATGCGATATGATGTAGGAAAGCATGTTTCTAGTTGCATTACTTGTTTGCAAGCTAAATCTACATCTAAACCTCATGGTTTGTATACTCCTTTGCCTATTCCTCATGAACCATGGACTCATATTAGCATGGATTTTGTTTTAGGATTACCTCGTTCTAGGAGAGGTAAAGATTCTATCTTTGTGGTTGTTGATAGGTTTTCTAAGATGGCACACTTTATTGCTTGTACTAAAACCGATGATGCCATTAATGTAGCTAATTTGTTCTTTAAAGAGATTGTTAGACTACATGGAATGCCTAGGACAATTGTGAGTGATAAAGATGCTAAGTTCTTAAGTCACTTTTGGAGAACTTTGTGGGCTAAGTTAGGTACTAAGTTGTTATTTTCAACTACTTGTCATCCTCAAACTGATGGTCAAACTGAAATAGTTAATAGGACTTTGTCTACCTTACTTAGAGCTCTGATTAAAAAGAACTTAGGACTTGGGAAGATTGTTTGCCTCATGTTGAAATTGCATACAATAGAAGCATACATAGTACAACTGGATTTTCACCTTTTGAATGTGTGTATGGCTTTAATCCTTTAACCCCATTGGATTTGTTGAGTTTACCTTTGAGTGTGCAAGTTGACATGGATGGGCAACGCAAGGCAGATTTTGTTAGGGATCTTCATGCAAAGGTTAGAGCTCAAATTGAGAAAAAAACACAACACTACATGAAGAATGCTAACAAGGGACGCAAAGAGGTCATCTTTGAACCCGGAGATTGGGTTTGGTTGCATCTAAGGAAGGAAAGGTTCCCCGAGAAGAGGAAGTCTAAGCTATTACCTCGTGGAGATGGTCCATTCCAAGTCTTGGAGAGGATCAACAACAATGCCTACAAGCTAGATCTTCCTAGTGAATATGGTAATATAAGTGCTACTTTTAATGTCTCGGACTTATCCTTGTTTGATAATGATGCAAATTTGAGGACAAATCCTTTTCAAGGGAGAGGGGATGATGCGCCAAGGACTCATCATGGTCTTGAATGGCACAATGGAGATCATGGAGAGGATGTGCATATGCGGCAAGGAGGCTTGGAGAAGCTTGAAGATGCTAAGGAAGAAGTTTCAAGCTCATCGGAGTTGCTTAAGATGCCATTTGATCCATTGAAGATGCCATTTGATCCATTGAAGATGCCATTAGGAAGCTTTGTTTGGCCTCATTTGACAAGGGCAAGAGCTAAAAGGTTTAAGGAAGCTTTGTTTGGCCTCATTAGAGTTCATCTTGAAGAGTTTAAAGCCATCGGAGATCATTTGAAGCCCATTGGAGATCATCAACAAAGGAATATTCCCATCGATTCCAAGTTGTGCATTCTTCTTGAAATCGATGAGCATTAGGTCATTAGAGTTGTAATTTGGCCAATTTGGGCTTTATTCTATTTTAATTAGCTATTTATTTAGTTTAGATGACATTGGGTTGGGCCTTGTTTGACTAAGTCCAATCCTTGTTTGTTATTTTCCTTTTCCTAGTAGAATAAGGAGTAGGGTCCTTCCTAGCTCCTTCCTAGCTTTTTCCTTTACCCTTAGGGCATAGGAATTTATATCAGAGCCGCCTTCCCCTTCTTGCCTATATAAAGGCACCAACCCCCTCTTGTAAACACAAGTTGAGTTGATTAATAAAATTGAGGTTTTTACTCAAATTGATTATCTTAGCTTCTTTGTTCTAGTTTGAGCAAAACTTAGGGTTCTTCAATCTTGTAGAGTCCTAGCAAACAATTAAGTTGTGATACTTGATTGTTTGTGAATCTTGTGTTCTAGAGTTAACAATTGCAGGTCTAATTGGAGACTTTGGGCCGACGAAAGAAGAGGAATTACCTTGTGAAGGTCATCGACATACACATCTAGAAGTTGAGGAAGTTCAAGTCGACTTTGATAGATATTCAATGCTAGATTTGAATCTAATACAACTAGATTCGTATCACAGCCCGAACCCGAAATAATTTGAATTCAATAATAATTTATAAAATAAAAGATTTTATTATTTAGAAAAATCGCATTTCCTTTTAATTAATATTAAATAAAACTATTACTCCTTTTGTCCTTAATTAAATGTCCACTCTTGGTCAATCAACCCCAATATTTGACCATTATTTATAAAAAAATATATGAAAAATTTAATTTGAAAAAAATATGTGTTGAAAAGTTTACAATTCAAAGTTTATAAATACTGTTATTTTTAAAATTTATTTTGCTTTATATATTTTTTATAAATAGTGGTCAAAGATTAGTGTTAGTTGACCAAAAAAGGACATCTAATTAGGGACGGAGGGAGTATATATATGAATATAATAAAATCTATATAATAATGATCACAGTTCAATAATTCATTAATCAATTAAAAAAGTACTAAACTACTAAATATTTTTCTATAACTTAAAAAAAAAGACTAAAAAGTCTAAACAAATAAAGAGTACAAAGAGGTTTACTAATAAAAACAAAGAGTCTACAAAGAGGTTTACTAATAAAAACAATTATATTTATAAACTGTAGACTTTCAAAAGTCAAGAGATAGTCACAATAAAAAGTTTGGAAAAAAAAAGATTTTGAGAAGAAGAAGAAAAGGCCTGAAAAAAAAAATAAAATAAACATTTTATACTAGGTTGACTAATTTTGGATTTCAGGTATTAAATTTTGTCCTTATTCAATCTAGTCCGTTATTTTAGTTAAGTTAAGTCCCCAAAGTTCTTTAATGGTTAAATTAAGGGTCTATCAGCTTTTAATTTGTTTAAATTAAGGCTTTCATTTAATGATTTGTTTAATTTAATACTTAATTTGTTTTAATTTGCAATAATTTAGGATTAATTAGCATTAATCAATTTAAATTAGTGTTAAAGTATATATCTTTTATATTTTTTATTTAATTCAGTTAATTTAAATGTTGCACCGTGCACGCTATTTAATAATGGTGTGATTTTTAAAAAAAAAATCTTTAAAAAGAGCTTGTACTTGAACCAGGATGAGTCGGATTCATATTGGACTCTGAATATCGAATAGAAATCGAATCTGAACCCGAAAATATTTGAACCCGACAAAGCTCAAACCCGAATAAATGCGAACCCAAAAAAGTCCAAACCCAAAGTGACTGAACCCAAACTTGCTCAATTGTCAACTATACCCTTTCATTAGGTCTGATCTGTGATAGGGCTGTTCGGCCCAAGTAAAGCAGTCCAATTTATGACTTTCCCCCCTTGGTTTTCCTGCTACCCTGTTTTGTAATTACTCATTTCACTTCCTTAATTGCTTTTAATTAATGTTTATCCCCCTCTTTTCTTTTTTCCTCTCACCAACTCAGTACCCAGGGTAATTACTAAAAGGTCAAATTGAGGATTAATATCGTGCCACCTTTTGACTTTTTTTTTGTCTTTTCTCACTTTTCGGGTGACTAAAAGCACCCTATATGAGTTTCCCTCCTTCCTTTTCCTGCTACCCTTTTTTGTAATTACCCATTTCCCTTCCTTAATTGTTTTTAATTAATGTTTAAGACTTTTAAATAATTGCTTCTAAACCCTAAACCCTTAATTACTTTTAATTAATGTTTCTCCCGTTGTTTTCTTTTTTCCTCTCACCAACTCAGTTTATGCTTCCTTTCAACTTCTCGGTGCTGATCAATCTTCAGGTTTGTCAAAAATCAAACCTTTCATCACTCCACTCTATTTTCACCTTCATATCTCTTTCCTCTTTCTTCTCCTTCTTCATCCCTTCACCATGGACCGTTCAATATTTTTCCCCATCTGAATTAAAACCAACCTTTGTTCAATGTGTCTATTATTATCCAATTAACAGCATATTTTATTACCTCTTTGCACTTCCTATATTACTTACAATTAAAAGCATGTTCTTTGATCTTCTTAATTTTGTATGTCTAAAAAGTTAGATTACAAAGATTTATGCCAATAACAAGAGACAACATTAAAACTAATCCATTTAAATTGCATTTTTACTGCAACCTTATATAATTTAATCAATTAATCAAGACTCTATAACAAAAAATGTTCGTGGCCCTTATATAATTGATTATATTAATATCCTTATTCAATCAATTAATGTTTAAAGGTCCATAAAAGTAATGCCACGTTAGGAACAAGAATGTGAAACGACTAGGAATAATCGAAACAAGTTATATTAGCCCGTGTTGACGCTACAGACATTCTT
>AWUE01018690.1:0-25038 GCA_001974825.2 Corchorus olitorius | reverse complement strand
CACTCTAGAAGAAAGAATGTCTGTAGCGTTAACACGGGCTAATATAACTTGTTTCGATTATTCCTAGTCGTTTTACATTCTTGTTCCTAACGTGATATTACTTTTATGGACCCTTTTGGAATATAATTTAAGAAGGATTAAAAAATTGGTACTCGCTTTCCGAGGCTCGTGGAAAACACGCTCTTTCGTCAATACCGTGAGGCGGAGGCCAACTGCCACATGGTGGTTTCGCTTAACCTCTAGTTGGGACCCACTCCAGACTTCCGACAAACAAACATTTACATTTAATTATTACTAATAAATTATGTACATAAATAATTAATGTATAATAATCATACTTTAATTTCGGGCAAAAAAATCATGATTAATTAATTAGTACTAGCTAGTATTAATTAATTATGTACCCAAAAAAAGTATTAATCAATTTATTTATTTATACCCTTATTCTTTTTTCAATTTTCTTCTTTTTTAAAGGTTATTTTCAACTGCACCGTCACCTACATTATATTCTTTTTGTTATCTCTAGAATCTCTGCGTTGTAAATGTTTGAATGAGTTAGGAATTCCATTTCTTATTTATTTCTATTTTAAGAGAAAAAAATTGTAGAGCAAATGGCAAGAAAACAAAGTACAAAGGTCTAAAAAGAATAACTCAATCATGTCTGCCTTCAGTTCTTTTTTCTGTATTTTATAGAAGGATTTGCCTCCCTACAATAATGTTTCTTCAGACAACAAAATTTTGGAAGAGATTGATAATGAAATCTTTTGAATTTTTTTTCCTTCCAACAAACCGTGTGAATAGGACACAATTAACTAAAATTCACACGGTTTGTGTATATATATTAGTATTACTTTCGAGTCGAAGTTAATGATTTATCATGATGATTTTTTTAAAATGGGATAATCGAAATATGTTTAAGATAGGTTTAGAAAGTATCTTCTTTTGTATACTTGTTATGGTGTACTTTATGATACACTTGATTAATTTTAACTTTTGGATGCATTCCTTTTCTCCCAGTCGTTCGATGTTAAAAACTTAATCAATTTAATCGGTTTTAATAACTTGCTAGAATGGATTTATTCTTGTGGTAAATGTAGAAGGGAGGGTTATATGTTAGAACATGTCCCGACAAAGAAATAAGTATGAATGCCAACTTTTAAAAGATTTCACAAGATTGCAATATTGAGTTTTAAAACCGATTAAACACGTTGAATTGAAGTTTTTAATATCCAACGGTTGTGAGAAAAGTAATGCATCCAATGACTAGAATTAGCAAGTGTACCATAAGTGCACCATAACAGGTGCACGAGAGAAGACACCTTAGAAAATAAAATATAATAATTGGAACTCTCATTACAATAAGACATCTCCATTTCCTCAGACAATCCAATGAGAAATTTAAAATACTACCCAAGTTTGACATCATGTTTGAAGATTAAAAAAAAGAGTTTTGCTACATGATCAGAAAAATTGGCCCGAAATTTGGTCATGCATGACGTGTTGTTGCACGATTGGTCCAGCAAACTGGTCCCACCACTATTTAAGTGGGGTTTTGTTATAAAACATAGGATGACCCCACATGACACATCATTTGGGACAAAATTCTGGTCAATTTTTCTGGTTGTTTAGAATTTTCCTAAAAAATGCAATACCCAATAAGTCTTAGTTTATGTCAAAAGTTGATTTTGACAGTAAAAACCAAGGTAACGTGAAAAGCCAAGTTGATTTTGACAGTATGCACTTTTGTGTTTAAAAAGTATTTTTTGATATGAAATAACTAAAATCTTTTTAATACTTTCTCTCTATTTTTTTTACTAATATCCTTTTTAGATATTTTATCTTTTTAACAAATTATTTTACAAAAATATCAAATATTAACTACATTTTTCTACCGCAATTTAAAAAAAATTACTTTTCAAAAACACTTCTTCATTACCGAACTTTTTCAAACCGCAAACTCAATATCAAAGTAGGTCATAAAGGGGCACAAAACCCACATATAGTGAGATTTTAATTCGAAGACTTCAGGATTCATGTACGATACATCTACCAATTGAGTTAACAATTCGAGTATGATAATCGACTGAGTTTAACCTAAATAATATTTAAAAATTATCAAAAGCGTAGCAAAGTCTCCTTTATTAAGATTTTTTTTGGCTGAAAACACAATGAACTTTTATTGATACTCACAAAACAATCACACTGTTCCAGACAAGGCAAAATCAAAAAAGGTATTACAGAAAATATAATACCTATTCTAATTTAGCTTAAAAACAAACTAAGGAGGTGCAGCAACTCCATCCTTACTCCAAATTCCTATAGGTGACGACTGACGATGAAGGTTGTTGTCTCTAGTCAACAAAACACACCCTCACTCTAGCTTGCTTAGCAAACCAGTCTTCTTTATTAAAGGTATTTACAAGAGTGAGCTTAGACCATAAATGATATCAGGGACTCGATTCCACAGAGTTACTATGAAATTAAAAATGTGACAAACTTTAGTAAAAAATTCATAGAGATTAGTTCCAATTTAAGTAATTTTAAAATCTCAAGACAAATCTCAGAATTATGACATTAATTGTGTTAGGATTTTAAAATGATCATTAAGTGATTGTGGTTGTGTTACATAACCGTTTTGTGGTTTCTATAGTAGCTATATAATGATGGCACAAGTGAGGAGTAGTTTAAAATTTTAATACTCCCTCTGTCCCTAAATATAAGTCCTTTTTAACTATATCATCAAGTTTAAGAAAATTAGTTAGGGTTCAAAATTTTATGTAATTTTACCTTCTAATTCTATTTTTGCCCCTATTCACTTTCCATCACTTACTCTCTCTCCTCCTATTTACTCTCTTAACTAATATACTACCATTTGTAAGGTTAGTTTTGGAAATAACTAATAAACATGCATTGGTTTTGCTAAAGGGACATATAAATTGAGACAAAAAAAATCTTTTAGAAGGGGACTTATAATTAGGAATGGAGGAAGTAATAACTTTTAAGTTGCGCCCAAAAAATATTGAAGTAACAAAAAAATTGAATACTTGTTCTCAAAAATGATTTTTATGTGAGAAAAAACACATCCTATTAAACTTGGGATTCTGGGATTGAAAAAAAAAAAAAAAAACTTGGGATTCTAAGAAAATCTTGTGAAAAAAAAAAACAAGAAAAATCAAAAATAGAAAATGTACAACAAGGTCAAACGTCAAAGATACACATAATTATGGGAAAGAAAAAAGGCGCGGTAGAGAACTTGTCGAGTACAATACCGAGTAGATGTTCCTATTTTTTAGAATGAGAGAATTTATAGAAAGAAAATCCAATAAATAAAAAAAAATAAAAAGAGTTTTTCAACCCAAAAAAAAACCCTCTTTCTGGCCCCCAACTCCCAACTCTTATATTTCTCACCACTTTTTAACTCTCAATCTCTCATCATCATATCATCATCATCATAGAGTAACATATTAGTGATAGTCTTCTCCACCAAACCACCGCCGCCGCGCTCCGCCGTGTTCTCCGCCTCTTTTTTTGGTAGTAAAAAACTGATGGAGCAAAAGCTGAGAGTAGAGATAGACCAAATGCCTCCACGTGGAGCTCACCACAGGCGGGCCCACTCCGACACGACTTTCCGTTTCGACGATTTCCTCCTCTTCGACCCTTCCGACCTCGATCTTTCTTCCCTTGACCTCCCGGCTTCCTCCTCCAATCCCGCTCCGCCACCTGTCATCCCCGTCCCCGCAGATTCTTCTGATGACTCCTCTTCAAACGGCCCCGCTCGCTCCTCTCACAATAACCCTAGGCATATCTCCTCCCACCTCCGAAGCCTCTCTGTTGACTCTGATTTCTTCGACGGACTTGGGTTGACTGGCCCCGCTATTTCCGGAGGAGCTGGAGATGAGAAATTTGGCGGGAAAACTGGGGTTGGGGAGAAAAGGGTTCATCATAGACATAGCAATTCCATGGATGGGTCATTTGAGGTTGAGTCTTTGATGGCCGTTGATGGTGTTAAGAAGGCTATGGCTCCTGATAGACTCGCTGAGCTTGCTCTTATTGATCCTAAGAGAGCTAAAAGGTCCCTTCTTCCTCAACTACTACTACTTCTTTCTATAAATTATATTCAAAGTGTAAATTTTTCCACGATTATATGATGTTTTTTCTTCTCTTTTTTCATAATTTGGTTTTTCTGTTTGAGTTTTGATTTGTTCTTCACCAAAGACAAGTTTCTGTTATGCCTCTTTGGTCAACCCCGCCTTTTTTCCTTTAATTTACTTTTCATTTTTTGTCCTTTTAGTTGAAATTAAATTAAAAAAGAAGAAGCAAAAAATGCAATTAATTTTCTGCTAAATGGAGTTTATGTTGTGTTTTAGGATTCTAGCTAACCGGCAGTCGGCTGCGCGTTCAAAGGAGAGGAAGATTCGATACACAAATGAGCTGGAGAGGAAAGTGCAGACTCTGCAGACAGAAGCTACCAATCTCTCCGCGCAGGTCACAATGTTGCAGGTAATTCACTTTTTGCCCCTTTTTGGTTTTGCTTTATACTTCAAACATGTTACCCTTTGCTCTTTTCTAGAATGTGAACTTTTCAGGTTCATGCTCTCCTTTTCATTGTTATCTCGCTTGTTATTATAATATAATGCCTCAATCATTTTTACAAGGTTTTTCCAATTTCAAAAGTCAAAGTCTGATCTTCTTTGACTGTAACTTTAATTATATTACCGTCTAGCTACCGATTGCAATAATATTTATACTACTCCATATTATAAGCATGTAACGCATGCTTTGCATACTTATCGATACGGTCAATTTACATCTCTGATCATTTGAATGATTGTTGGAGACTTGGCCATTTTATTTGGCGCTTTGTGAGATTAACTAGTTTTGAAAATATTAGTTCTATAACCAGAACTAGTTTTCATTCCTTGTTTGGGGGAATACCAACCCCTCAAATAGACTTAAATTGAAGAGGCAAATCTTTACTTGATTGTTTGCAACTTCCATAATACTACTTTGTGCTATAGATACATTAATAATTGGAGAAATGTTGAACGTAAAAAAGGCATTTGTGCTGTTTTTTTTTTTTTTCTTCTTCTTTTTCTTTTCTAGTCTGATAACCAATTGCTGCCCCAATCTTAGCCACTTTTGTTTTTTTAGAAATTTCGTTGTATGTTTTGTTTTACTATTGCTCACAAGCTTAATCAACTTATATAACATCTATTGATCAATTCTTGAAGATGATGGGCATATTGAAATCTCTTTGTCGTAGAAGAAGTGGAGGCATTATGGTAGCTACATTGAAAGTTTTGATATTGGTTGACATTGTAATCCTCATGGCCTTTTATATCTTCATCCTTTAGGTAGCATTTGTCATGCTTATAATTTGTACATCTCTGCCTATCAATTTGACTTGCATCATAACGTACTATCTTTACTTTTGCACTTTGAATTGAGTTCATGATATCTACCACTTTTGGCAATTGGAGGGTGTACACCTCTGTTGCTTCGGCTGGGTTTCAACTGATTAACATTGGATGTTTCTGACAGAGGTGAATTCTAGTTTTTAAGAGGTTTTTCCTTGTACTTGGAAGGGCAAATCCTTGGTTCCTGCTGCCCTGGTCTAGTTTGAACCCATGTGTTCATTGGGAATATGTTAGGGAAAATGAGAATCAAGTAACATAGGTGAATATTATGCAAAGGACTTTTTTTCTTTTCTTTAGTAATAAAATCTGAGATTTCGGTGTTGTGATGATTCTTTATGCCATTAGTGTGTAGAATAGCATAGTAAGTGGAAAATGCTTTTTAACACTTTTGAGGTGGATTCATGCTATATTAAATAGTGGGTAAAGGCAACTTTATACACTTTTACATCATGCCCAGGAATGAGGGGAAGGCATAATCTTTCTTTCTGGCATATCTTTTCAACTGTTCCATATCAAAGCTTCTTTTTATTTTGCCACCACCAAAGGCCATGCCTGTGCCAAGAAAAATGATAATTCTGTGATAAACTAGGGTCAATTTCAATCTATGACATCTCTTAAAAAGTTTCTTTGTGTAACTTGCTGTTGATCTGCCTCCCTAAGAGTAGTTCAAACTCCATTCCTGGGTGGTTGAATTTTGTATATAAATTTATAAAATCCTGCACAGTCAAATATGTTGGCTTTTGCATGTGTTCAGTGTAAAAGGTTATTATTAACTTCATATTTATGTTGATCTTTTCTACCTCCTTTTGTACTTGGAATTCAAGTTTTCCATATTTTACTGGTTGTTATCAAGTGTCAATGTGGTTTTTTGTTATATTTTATAGCTATTTAGTTACCATTTACCAACTTAGCACAGGGTCAAAAATAAGGAAAGAATCATGAGGGGGAAAAAATAAAAAATAGAGTAGCTTAGGAAACATAGTATATCTAATAAGCAGAGAGAAATATAGAAACAACATCCCCCCCCCCCCCCCCCAGCGCTGATAACTCAAAAAAACGGTGACTAACAATAAAATACAAGAAGTAATATTAAAAAAAACGCTAGTAGATTGATCTTTTAACGGACTTTCTTTTGTCCTGATCTATTGCTTATGGAGTTCTAAAGAAGCAAAAGATTAATCTAGTCAACGTTCTTTTAAATGTGAAGGTGTGCAATTGTGCAACTTCCACATACAGCTTCCTTTGATAGCAGTACTTTTGTATGTGTCTTATCTATTGATTGATGGTTTGATGTTTGGTTCGTTGGTGGTCTCCTTGCGTTAATTGGCGTTATATGTTCCTATTTGGCAATACTCTTGTATGTGTCTAAATTGTTGATTGATGGTTTGATGTTCGGTTTGTTGATTGGTCTCCTTTCGTTAATTGGCGTTTTGCCTTTTTGGTTTGTCTAGTTTGGTTGATCTATCATATGTGATTCTCATTAGGACTGCTTAGTTGTCATGCAGCTAATGATATGAAAATAGTTTGAGACCTATATCATTTTTTTTTTGTTCTGGACCAGATATTGAGGCTCTAATATTTGTTTTAGCACACAATGAAGGAAAGGAACCAATTCTAACATACTTTTTCATGATGCAGCGAGACACTACCGGGTTGACTACAGAGAATAAGGAACTCAAACTACGGCTACAGGCTATGGAGCAACAAGCACAGCTTAGAGATGGTATGCATTTTACCACTTTTGTAAACTATATAGTGCAATTTTACTGATGGTAGCTGGAAGCATCATAAATGAAGTCTTCATTTTTTGTCTCATTAAATTCATCAGTTAAGACGGAGTTGGTAAATTCATTAAACTTGTGGCATTCTCAGTTAAGCGATTTTAGTCAAGTGGACCCGGTGTCCATTTGATAATTTTATAGAATAAATCAGTAATTTAGAATTGTACGGTAAGGGCTTAGTTAATTGGGAACAGGGACAGTTATATCATAAATTTTAAAGGTATACAAAAAAAAAAAAAAATGGCATGGAGAAGAATTTTCAATGTGGTTTTCAGATGTTCTGCACAGAAAACATTGTAACTTGTAATATAATTGTTTTGAGGTAACCAACTCCTACTAGGTCATAAATAGGTCCAAGAGAGTTAACAAATTAGGGTTTGAAGATATGCTATTTATATAGTTTCCCTTTTTTTTTTAGCTTTGAATGAAGCATTGAGGGAGGAAGTGCAACGGCTTAAGATTCAAGCTGGTCAAATGTCGGCCATGAATGGACATCCTTTCAATAGAGGACTACCTCCTCAATTTATGCCCCAGCAACCCGGTCCACATCACTTTGGTGGCCACCAGACCACACAGCAGCAGCAGCAGCAGCAGCAGCAACAACAACTACAGATGCCTCAACCATCCACCAACAACCAAACTCTCAATGGACAGCCACAACCTCACTTCATGGACTTCAACCAGCGGACTTAATTACTTTCATGTTGGAAGCTAAAATTCAGTTAAGGTAGCATCTTGTACATAGAAATATGTATATGCTTTGCAGGTGATGGTTGTGAAAGAGTCTCGCTCCGATCAGTCCCCCTTTGTTTCGGTTTCACGTATGGCTTTTATATCACAAATTAGAGTTAGAGGAATGATATTTAAATGTATTCTGTAGAGAGATTAGGTCCTAATTCTATTGCATTATTGATGGGTAGATGATGATGGTGTAACTAATCGTTATATTTTATAGAATAATAATAATAACTATCTACTGGAGATGGTTGGTATATATATTGACTTATTGTATGAATATATATGTTTTCTTAGGAAATAGTTTGGCACAGCAATGGGGACTTTGACCAAAACAATTTAGGTTTTTGACATATCTTAAGGAGTTACTTTTATTTTCATTTACAGCAGCATGGTTCACCAGTTTTCTCGTAAACAATGGTTAAGGAAATGTTTTTTTTTTTTTAGTCGGTTGAATTAACATAAATAAAACAGAATGTTAATTTGGGTTTCTAACACTAGATGAAATTTAATTTAATGATCAATAAAAGACAGAAAATGGCCCAATTGAACGCCAAATCAAACAACTTAATTCTTAACATTATATTATATTATATATCTAATAATAAAAACATTTTGTAGAGTATGAATCAAATCTTGGTGACCAAAAGAATAAGATACTTGCGAAGAATTCATGGAAGGCTACGAGGATATATTCCTTTACAATGAAGAGCGTATCTTGGAAAACTCCCTATACCTGGGACAAATTAACTGGTCGGCTGATTCTCAACAGGAATAAAATTCGTGTTCAATATCTTTCCTTGATTGAAGAAAGATATATTGTTTTAGCTGCTTTTACCCATTTTCTTTACAGATCAAAACAAAGCATTTCAATTTGGTTTTGGTCTTATCCTTCCACTTTGACTACCAAAAAAAATATAATTTCACAATCAAGAGCAAGCTCAAAATCATACAACCAAGCTTATTACCACCACCTTAAAATCCCTTTTTCAAATTGTTATTATAATAATCATCATCATAATAATTATATCGATGTATGTATGTATGTATGTGTGTGTATAGTGCTTTAGAAGGAAATTTTGATGCTTCTTTCTCGTGAACACGAAATCAAATAATCTAACCTTGGGAAAGTTTTTCCCATTTAGACCCCAACGCGGTTTGATTTCAAATTAGTTGGACTTAATGTGACTACTAGGGATTTAGTAAAAAAAAACAAATGTATTATGGGATGAAGGTGACTTTTGTCTGAATCTGTTAAATACTAATATCCTAAGCCTGAGATCGGCCTGCAAATAATCTTACCAAGGCTAAGCTTCAATGGATCAGGCTCACTTGGACTTCATTCAACATATTAAACGAGAAAGGACAAGAGCTATGTACCCTTTTAATTATTAGCTATCAAATAACTATAAAGACACTAAACTGATATTTTCTAAAACCATTTTTATTAATTGTTAGCATTTGTTTTCTTCCTTCTTTTAACATTTCCTATGGCTTTATACGGCAGATAAGATCCATTAATGCCAAAATAATAGACTGGTTCCTCAAAGAACAAGAAAATAGCAGCAAACTTGTGAGAAGACAGACCAAAAAAATTGATAAATCTTATAACAAAATCATGGTTTCTGACATTTACAAAGAAAGAATCAATTTAATTGGAACATGGTTCGTTGATAGCAAAGCATATATTGTTGCATAGACTTTTAAAACAACTAAAAAAGCAACAAAGCTAAAGGCTGTCACCATTCTTCCCAGGGGATCACCTTATATATTTAAAATCAATCTGTCCTTTATATATATAAACTCCACAGCCAAGACTAAAAAGCAACAGCCAGGGACATAGAAGAACATACCTGGAAAATCTCAGCCTATCACTTTGAAGTTCAATATACTACTAACTAATTCTGGTTACTTTTTGCATTTGGCCTTGTAATACTGAAATGGAGCTAAGCATCTTGTTGATCATTTTACTTGTGTTCATATTTGTACTCTCAGCTTTTTGCTTACTAAAGGTAGGAACTTCACCAAAAGCAATGGAAGGAATTCCCGGTGACTTGGGGTGGCCTATAATAGGTGAAAGTCTCTCATTTCTGTCAGACTTTTCAAGCCCGGCCGGTATATTCAGTTTCATGAATAAAAGGCAACAGAGGTAATCAAATCATTAAGAAATGAAAGTATTGCTAATTGTGATGTATATCTGCTTATATTATATATGGATGTGTTGCACAGATATGGAAAAGTGTTCAAGAGCTTTGTATTGGGGAGATATACTGTGTTCATGACTGGAAGAGAAGCGAGCAAAATATTGTTGACAGGTAAAGATGGGATGGTGAGTTTGAACCTGTTTTATACAGGGCAGCAAGTGTTGGGTACAACCAGTCTGCTCCAAACCAATGGAGAAGCACACAAGCGGCTTAGGCGTCTCATAGCTGAACCTCTCTCCATTGATGGCTTAAAAAAGTACTTCAATTTCATCAACAGTCAGGCAATTGAGACGCTTGACCAATGGGCGGAACGACGAAGAATATCAGTCCTTGAAGAGGCTTCTTCAGTTGAGTCATCATCAATATGGTAACAGCAAAGTTTCCTCATGTTTATTTTTATCTGCAGAGAAAACTGAATCATATCCTTGGTGGGGGGTTTTGGTGCAGTTCACTCTCAAAGTAATAGGCAACATGATAATGAGCCTGGAACCCAGTGGTGGAGAGCAGGAGAAGTTTAGGGCCAATTTCAAAATCATTTCTTCTTCATTTGCTTCCTTGCCTTTCAAAATCCCAGGAACAGCTTTTTATAATGGTATCAAGGTAATTAAGTGAACATGATCAGAAATGTTTTGAATACAAACATAGTCCTAGGATTTTCTCATTTTCCATCTTATCAGGCTCGGGATAGCATGCATGAGATGATAGACTCAATAATAGCAAGGAGGAGAAGTGGGGAAGTGATCCAACAAGATTTCCTAGAATCTTTGATCATAAAACACAGCAAGGGAACTGAAACTGATGCAAGTGCTGATGAAGATAAACTCACCGATAAACAAATGAAGGACAATATCTTAACTCTGCTTGTTGCAGGACATGACACCACAACTGCTGCTCTTACATGGCTCATGAAATTCCTCGGAGAAAATCCTCAAGTTTTGGAAAAGCTTAGAGTAATGTTTTACTTGAACTTGTTGAAGCTTAATTATTATCATTTCTGCCACTGGACACCTTCATCTAACTCTGGCCTTTGAAGGAGGAGCACATGGGAATTAAAGCAAATAGAAAGGATGGAACAGATCTTACATGGTCTGAACTTAATAACATGCCTTACACCGCCAAAGTGAGAATCAACCTTTATAGCTATCTGCTTATATACCACAAAATCCATTCATAGTTACTAATACATTCAGATAATGATATTCAGGTCATCAGCGAAACTCTACGAAGGGCCACAGTTTTACCATGGTTTTCCAGAAAAGCTGCTCAGGACTTTGAGATTGATGGTATTTCCATTATCACTCAACCAAATGAACATCAAACTCTTCTTCCACATTGCTAATCACTTCTTCAACTACATTTCCAGGCTACAACATCAAGAAAGGTTGGTCACTTAATCTGGATGTTGTTTCCATCCACCATGACCCTGAAACTTTCCCTGATCCCTACAAGTTTGATCCTTCCAGATTCGATGTGAGTGAGCTACACTAGAAGTTCCCTTTCTTCTCAAATCCATACTTAATTAGCTAAATCTATAATTTCCATTGCAGGCACCCTTAAAGCCTTTCAGCTTTCTGGGATTTGGCAATGGACCGCGAATGTGCCCTGGAATAAACCTGGCCAAAGTAGAAATCTCCATCTTCATCCATCACCTGGTCTGCAGATACAAGTAAGATGAAATGCATTGCTTAAGAAATAAAAACTCTTATAAGTCTAGCAAAAGATTATATCAGAAACGCAGTAGATAATTAACAATGCAAATACTGATTTAGTTATACATTATGTTAATTTGAGAGTTGTCTCTGAATTATATAGCAATGTAAATCTCTTTCACAGTTGGAGACCTCTGGAGAAAGATGATTCCGTGCAGCCAACACTTGTTCGTATGCCCAAAAACAAGTATCCCATCATGGTTGAGACACTGTGAAAAACTTTCCTACTGAGATCAATCAAGCAAGATGTGAACAGATGAACATGAATGGCAGCAAAAAGGTTAAAAGCATTGGTTCAACAATGGAAGATAATTCTGGCAAAAAAAAAAAAAAAAAGAAGATAATAGTCCCTATTGAGAAAAAGTAGAAAAATAAATTTTTGTAACAGAGCTAGTATTTTGCTCAATATATAACATATTGCTCTTTGTTTCCAATATATGTGATTTTCTTGATATAACAAACTTGTTATCAGACATACAAAAATGAGCCTTCGGGAAAGAGTAGATAATGTCATGATAACTAATGAGATTTTGAGAAAGTATGTGAAGTTAAAATTAATGGAGTTTTCCAATTCCATAGCCCGCCTTTGGGAACAAACAGCGAAGGGCTGGCATCGTAAGGTAAACTGTAAACATTGCAAGAAATAACTGAAGATTATCTTCTCCTGGCCAATGGCTACTTGGCACTCACCACAAAAAATCAAAGTAGCAGGACAAATAGAAACTGAAAAGTTCAACTCTAAACAAAAAGCTCTTTGGTATTCAACAATAGTGAAAAAAAAAAATTAAAAACCCAAGGAGACTAGAGTGAACTAAAAACATCAGTTCTTGACTGCAACAAAATCATTTACAACTCAGATCAGAGAGAGACTATTAGCCTTCTTTCCGAAAACCAACCCATATGGATAAGCTTTGTTGACACAAAGCAGCAATTAATGGACGAGAAATTTGTCAGGCACCGCTATTTACCAGAACATTTACATGATACATGCAAAAAAATGAGTACGAGAATGCAAAAAGCCTTGTAGTAAAAGGAAAAGGTTCTGAATCCAGCTAGATTCCACTAAAAATAAAATATCAAGCTACAAGAAATAGAGTAATAATCCTGAATCATGACAAATGATCATCTAATCACTTGTGTAGAGCACAAACACAATTATCTTTCCCTACATCCGCTGCAATACAAGGAGGCTGAATATCACCTTGATACCAAGTCGATCGTTTTTCAACTAATTCGTTCAAGAAGACATCCAGTTTCTCAATAGTCACATTCGGCATTACCACCACATGTGCTATATTCCCTTCACAAGCAAGTTGCCACCTACGAACAAACTCCTCATCCCGGGGTCGCTCAAACACAACTGTACTGCTTAGTTCGTTTAGCATAGCACTTATCCCAGCTGCACGGAGTCGGTCCTTCAAGTAGTGAGCATTTCTGAGGCACTTCTGAACTTCTTTCTGAAACCCTTTGTAACCTTTTCTGTTGAGAGTATACCAAAGGAAAATAGGAGCATGGCCATTTCGACTTCCCATGATGGTAGCATCCCTTGATGCAAGATATTCAACATTACTTGAGAGCACATTGATGTGCGCCATCCTTGTGAGCTGAACACCACAGGGCATTGGACAACCGACAAACTTGTGGCCAGAGACACTCACACTTCCAATGGGCTTCTTGAAAGAAACTTTTGGTGCCTGTTCAGTGTTCACCAAGAATATCAAGCTTAATAGGTAGATGATATTCACAAGACAGGAAGAAAGATAGCATAAAAAGGTAAGAGTTTGAGAAACAAACTTGTAAGATAAGGCACAAACTTGTCATCTATTGCAGACATGATATAAACTATTTGGGGAGGGAAGCAGATCAACAATTAGTCCTGATAAACTATTTGGGGGGAGTAGTCTTGGTATAAATGAATGTTCCCACCAATATATATACAGACGACAAATAGGGATCACAGGGTAGTCTCTATTCTTCAGGCCAAAATTCTAGTGTACCGTCATACAGCCCTTCCACTTTTTATAGTCAAATACAGAGTAAACAAATACTACCTTTCTACAGTCTAGAACAAAAAATTTTAAACTTGCAGACAAAAGCAGTGTGCTCACAGTAATTGAATCCACATCAAAACAGATGCTATGAACGTGCAAACTTACCCGTTTGACAAAAGGCATCATAAGTCCAAACAAAGCTCCGTCACAATGAATATAGAACCTATCATGTGAAAATCCACATTCTTCAAGGGTCTGTATTACAAGATCAAGGTCATCTACAGCTCCTTTGACAGTTGTACCTGCAGTAAACATTATCAACCAGGTTATTTCTCTGATGTTGGCATGAATCTATGATAATATGAGGAGCATCTCATGTGAAGGAGGGAGAGACCTATGTTAACATTGAGTATCGCTGGTTTGTCCTTGTTAGCAAGCAACTTAACTCTTAAGTCACTGCAATCAATCTCACCAGAGATCAAAGTATCAACCTTCTCACAGTCCATTCGATACATTCGTGCTGCTTTAAAGACAGAGTAATGTGACTCCCGTGATGCATACAAAATCCCATCTGGAAAAACTTCCCTCCTGCAAAACCAATCATGAATCATTTAAGGTTTTCAGATTCATTAAACTACAACGTTTGAAACATAAATAACCAAGTCTTATGCAAACACTAACCCAACTAAAATTCCATGAAGATTGCCCTCAGTGCCACAATTTGTAATGTAACCCCAGTATTCATTCTTCTCTATTTCCCACAAACGGGCAAACCAATCTAACACACCAACTTCAAACTGCCGTGAATGAACACCGTAGTTGCTCTCAATAAAGGGATCTCCAAGATTGTTGATCGAAAAATGCTGTAACTGACCTAGTGCACCGTAATCGAAGTCTAGATTGTAAGGATAGCCTGAAAAAACACATTTCAGTTAACATCCAAGAAATTGAAAGGCCCCTCTTTGAAGGATCAAAATATCAAGCTATCATTTTGGGTCATTGTTTTTTGTAATTTCCCTTTGTTTCCATAAACAAAAAGGCAAAACATGCATTCTGATATAAGAGCAAAGTACTTTTTTTTTCTTTTTTTACTTCTAAGAATTAAAAGTTTAAAAGGTAATTTTTCTTTTTTCACTTTTTAGAGAAAAATGTCTGATCTCTACATGTATCTCTCAACTAAACAGCAAACTAAATGGAAAATGAACGCAAATTAACACCTTGCATTAACTATTAAAGTTTTTTTTTTTACCTAAATGGTGCTTAGTCCGTTCTAGGAGAGTTTTGCGGTAACGAGCCAAGACGCCAGCCATGTAAGCATCCTTGTCACCGGTGAACTCATCGTTAGCTTCTGGCTCGGTAACGGCCAGGCAAGTGGTGTGCACGTTCCTCCCCAAAACAATCTCCCTACTCTTCTTGGCCGGCTTCTCCAAACCTTCGTCGTCGTCCTCCGATTCGCTGGGAGCCCCGCCAGCCGCCGTAATAACCTTAGGCAAAGGTTCCGCCACCACAGCGGTCGGAATGAGATCATCAGTCAAGATCTCCACCTTTCCATTCACATTGGGCGGCACCGAGTCGATCTCTAAGGCTCCAGCCATAGTGTTTTAGATTAAAATAGTAGAAAGAAGCGCGAAATTTATGAAATGAAAGATAGATAGTTTGAAGCGAAATGAAAAGCGATGATTTGATGAAATTTTGATACTTAAAATTTAAATTTTAGTGTTTGTTTATCCTCAGCTTTTCTCGTCTGGTGTCGAGTGAGAGTAGATCTGAGAAGAATCGAGGAAAACGGAAATGGAACGGAAGGGAGGTGGAGAGGGAGGAGGTTCAGGCTAGTCTGGTATTCTATTTATAGTGGCCAGCCATTGGATCTCGCTTTCTACTTTCCAAAGCCTACTTGGCGTGGCTCGTGAGTCGTGAGTCGTGTCTTGCTTTTCTTTTGATTTTTCTATTTTTTAATTTTTTTTGTCCAAATAATTTGGGATTTTTATATACTCCTTAGTAGAGTATATTGATGATAAGCAAATTGCAGTACTAATAGTAACAATAATAATATAATAATGATAATAAAAATCATAAATTATTATCGTCTATTATGTGGTCTGGTTTAGTATTCTAAAATGGTACTATAATAATTGTGTTAACTTTTTTCTTAAGAAAATTACTACTAATTGGTTTATTCATGATTAATTCAGAAAATTTTGATAAACATATCATATACTTGTGTAGTATATACTCCTACTTCATAAAAGTTTGATCTAATCCATAGTCGATACGACCATACCCAATTCAATATATCTATATGTTCCTTTCTGATAAAAAAAAAATACCAATTCAATACAAAAAGCCAAGGTCAGATATAGATTTAGATTACCAACAAGGGGTTGGATCAAGTGGTAAGCAGCTTGTTCCAGCTTAAGCAGGTCTTAGGTTCGAGACCTTGCGTACGCAGCTGCCCCTGTTGGGAGACTCACCCACCATAACCAGATACGCGACGCGGATCAAATCCGGATTAATCAGGGCAAAGCCTTGGATACCGGATGGGATACCAAAAAAAGATATAGATTTAGATTTACTTATATATAAATAAAACAATAATGTGAAGAATTGAAGCGAGACATTAGGGCAACACATTCATAAACCGACCTATTTTCCCAATAAGGTAAGAAGATGGGAAATCAAACCATTGGAAACCGACATTACAATTACAATCAAAATGGATGTCAAATTAAAACCTGTTAGTTGGGTGTTGGAGATGAGCATAATCATTGTCAGAGGAGAAGATATTTTTTGGGGTGGGATTGATTTAGAAAATTTAATAAATATAAATATGCTTTACAATTACTCCTAGACCCTAGTAGGCTAGTACTATTAATTATTAAAGAAAGAAAAAAGAAAATTCAATTTTTTTATTTTCTTTTCTAATGCATCATGCTATTTGCTATGCGAGTAATAATAAATAAAATTAATGCATTGATGAGGAACTTTGTTGGATTCAGCGAACCTTTATTTGATTCTGGAAGGCCCACGAGTGGGGAAATGGAGATTCCCTATTGGCTTGAGGCTTGAGACTTGAGACTTGAGACTTGAGATGGAATCACGTGGTTGGTTCTCTACGAACACAACCTTTATTTTATGATCCACTCGCCACGTGTTTGTCCCAACTTTGTCCTCTTCTTTGTCCCTGTCTTTGGGACCTTTGATTTGATGTTTTTCATTTTTTGCTGAAAACGACTTCTTCTTTGGCTCATAAAATCTCCAAAGGGTCATTCATTCATACGCACTGCCTCGCCATTTGCCATTTGCCATTTGCCTCAAAATCTTGTGTTGATAATAAGAGCACGAAAGCTTAAAAATTTTACTACTATCAAATACTACGGTTTTTTCTTTTTTCTTTTTTTGTAAAGTGTTGAATTTGCAAACTCATTATTATTGAGGTTGAGGCCAATTAACACTTCAATTCTATTACTCTTCTCAATCTTCTAAAAATCCCACTCGAAATTGAACGATATTTATAAGGATGGTTTAATTAAGCCTTATTGCTCAAAAAGACCCCTAAACTTACACAAAATTGTTGAATAAGCCCCTGAACTCTAATTGCAACCAAATAAGCCCCTAAACTCTTTAAAAAGCCAAATAAGCTTTTTTCAGACGGCTAATTGCTGAAATAAGAACTAAACGTTTCAAGATTTTCTCAAATAATGATCAAAATACATAATTCCAACAAATTAAAACGCATGCTTAGCAAATTTTTACAAATTAGGGAATTCTTATGAAAACCAATGCTTCTCATGCGTACACGTTTAATTTGATAGAAAAATGATATTATCATGTTAATTAAAAATCAAACCTTTTAATCAAAATAAATTCATTAAACGTAATATGATATAAAATTATCGTGTGCTTTTTAGTTTATATAAATCCCACACACTAGTATTAACTTATATTGTATCCAATTTGTAAAAAACTATCAAGTATTTATTCAAATTTGTTGAAAATGTGTATTTTGATCCTTATTTGAGAAAATCTTGAAATGTTTAAACCTTATTTCAGCATTTAGCCGTAAAAAAAAGGCTTATTTGGCCTTTTTAAAGAGTTCATGGGCTTATTTGACTGCAATCAGAGTTCAGAGACTTATTTGGCCGTTTTGTGCAAGTTTAGGGGTCTTTTTAAGCAATAAGCCGTTTAATTAATGTGTTGATTAGGACAAACATAATGCTATGAAATATCTTTTCCATCATTGATAGGGGGAACACCATATTCATGTGATCAAATTCAATTTCGTTTGATTTTGATAAGAATTTTGAAGTATGTACTAGTATGTAGTAGTACAAGTTTGCCCCATTATCTCAATCATATAATTTAGGTACATGCCATGACACCGCTTTCACGTGTTTCTAAATACCCGATCTCGCAATCCATCGCCCTTTTTTCATTCAATTGCTAAATATGATGAGATTCCTCTCTTAACCAATGAACTCCCTCGACATAAAGGAAAAGGGGTAAAGAAAAAATGTGGTAAATGCTCGGCATTACAAACTTAATTTCAAAAGGCATTGTGGTTATTGGCGACACCGAAATGAAACTCTCCTGTCAATCTCCTTTACAAGATTCTAGTAAGGAAAAAATAAAAGTGTAGCACAATGTCATTGTTCATTTACTTACATTTTGGTAGCTGGGCTTTTTGGGGTTTACACAAACGACATTTGGGTATACATCCAAACCTCTCCATCCCCAAATTTAAAAGGAAAAAATATACTTGCACATTATTATTTGGATCAACATTTTCTGAGGTCTTTTAATCCAAGCCTAGCCCATTAGTAAGATAAGATACCTTAACGAGATGAGATGATTAATACACGAACGAATGTGTTTAGGGGATGGGATAAGATTGAATGATAGATGAGATTGGATGTTGATTTATGCATAAGATTATTGTACGGTACAATTCTTTTATGCCCACACCATCATCCAAACACAACCTTAACTCTCCTGGATAGGTGGATAGGTAGAAGTAGAACTTTCATCTATAGGCATTTTGTAAGCAATTCATAAACTTGTAGCTCATAATTAAGATTGTAAGATTTGCAACCCAAAGAAAAAGAAGAAAAAAAAAAAAGATTAATCTTGTGGTCTTCCTAGAGATTTCCTTCAAAAATTCTCCTTCACAAAGGTTAGCCTTAAAATATTAAGATATATATATATATATATATATATATATATATATATATATGAATGTTTATAATCCAAGTATGCTGCTGGCTAAAGATAAAATGACTTTAGATGCAAAAGGGCATGCACTCTATAGCAAAGCGGGGCCCTATGGTGGGCAGTAGTGCAACGAAATCAACAAAGCAGCCAGAAAGAAATGATGGTTGAGTAGATAAAAAGAAAGAGGGAGCAGAATATATATACAAAAACGAAAAATTTTCTAATTCTAATTAAAAGCATCATGAATCCTGATAAAGGCATGAGTGATCTTGAGGAAAATGATAGCATCCATATGCTATTGGAACACTTTTGTAAATATATATATGACTATGAGATTCTTTCTCCTCAGAAGAAACAATATCTAAAGTACCCTGGTTTCAAAAGAGAAAAGATTACCAAATACCATCAAGGTCTTTGGTAATTATGGGAACTAGACTTCCATGAAGGACTCCTAACCAAGTAACTTTATTAAAGATCTGTGTAATCATGAAAAATTCCTGAAGATGATCTCTCAAAATCAGGCTTCCTAAACATGCTTAAATGTCATTTGGCCAAAAAATAAACATGCTTAAATGTCAAGGAAAATCAATAATCAAGTTATGAAATATCATTGTAAAAGAAAAGCCTGTCCTTATGTTTGTACTACTATAGTTTATGATAACTTGGATGACTAGCTCTCCAATGGTATCTGTAGATTCTACAGACTCAAACATATAGATCTGACGACAAGAGTGGCAGTGTGGCACTGAGTTAGAAAGTACCAAATGAAATTTCAGAACAGATGCCTGATTAAAATATGGCTTGCCAGAATTTTGGAGCATGTTCTCAATTCTCAAGCCTAGTACATGCTCATAGGTCATAAAGCAAGTAACAAGTAATGGTATGCTCAGTTATGTGCTTAATCCAAGCCCTTTATTTGTAATTGTATGTACTCATCCACTTTCTTTCCACCTACCAATTCCTAATGTTTGGAAGGGAATATTTGAAGCCTAGAGAAAACAAGTGTACTTATTTATTTAATTATTTTTGTTCACAAAGTGTACTTCATTTTCATGTCATGTTGATTATCACTTGTCAGTTAGGCATTTACATCAAAATGCTCAACCTAATCTATGTGTTCCAACAATTCATCTTCTAAACACTAAAGTGAATCTTCTTATGCCCAAATATTAAGAAATCACCAATGCTGATAAATCACATTCAAGCTCTTCCAAGCTATCCAATAAGCATCCAAATTGCAAGGCAATGACAGCAGCCTATTATATGTGAAGAACACAACAATGATTTCCCAATAAGCACATATTCACAAGATAAAGGCTCCTTTATTAGAATATCCCTGCACAGCCATTCATACTGTCCCTCTGACGACAAGTGTTCTTAAAGAGATTCTTAGAGTGCATCTTGAGGCATGACTAATGCCCGGAAAAGTAAGATCTCTCTTATGCACAAAGTTTTAGAATGAGTATAACATTAGCTTTGTTCAGCCTAAAGTCTACAGTTCTCTATTCAGGAAAACAATGTGGCTCAAGAAATAGACCTAATGCTTGCTGTTATTTTGTCTGATATAAATTAATTTCTACTGTGGAGAAAGACCAAAAACAATACAAATGAGCTAAAATAACAGTACCAGTACCAGGGTAGCCAAATCATATGATGATAAATATATTTTTTCCCAATTCCTTGCATATAATTTGTATGTCTAACTTGAAATTGTAGTTAACGTTATAGGTACTATAACTAACATCTATCTAAGCGCCAATCCACACCTATACATACAATTGTATTTCAGATTCATTAGAATCTTCACATTCATCTGCAATAGTAATACCTACTATAATTGTTAATGAGAAACCTTCCATCTGGCAGAAAAACCCACCCCTTTCCTTCCCCCCTTGCCCAGCAAGAAAAAAGGGCATATGCCTTTTCCTTGAAGCTTATCCTCCCCTTGTGCAGGATGAAATGCCTCCTCATAGCTCACAAAAGAATGCTTAGAAGGGCAGGCTCTCAGACAATAAGCATAAATCTACAGCACCATTTCAACTGATGCTCTGTCAGCTGGTGCTTTCATGTCCCTGAAAACCCTATGCATCCTTTGATTCCCAACCATTCACAAAACTACAGTTTCTTTCTATATTTGAATCAATTCATCATACAAGCACTAAAAGCAACAATAGAGAAGAAACACATCATTCTTCTGTTTTTTCATTATCAGTAACAAGATACAATGCCTGAGAACAAACAGAACTCTCACTTTCCATTCTTGACAACAGATTATATTGTTTACGCACTATCTTAAATAATGTTTCTTTCACTAAAATCAACATAACAAAATTCAACAATGTTTGAAATGGCTAAACAACATACCATTCAATTCAAGGCACTGCAGTAAGCCTAGCCTCGAACATAAATCCTCGAAAGAGCTCATCCCCATTTCCTGGAACCCCATCAATCCAGCGCCATTCGCAGCAATCCCAGAGAGCCAATCTCCCAACTTTCTTCCCTGAAAAGCACACCCTATCCCCTCCTCCAAACACCTTAAACTTACTATCCTGAAACCACCTATGCATCTCCTCTGGCATCCTCGTTGCCTCTTCCCACTCCATGGTTTCCAAATCCAACCTCAATATCAAAATCGTCAAACATGATTGATTCAGGGAATAACTAGATTTTAAACCCCCAATCATCAATATCTTGTTCCCATTGCCGCGTATTAATCGCGGTCTTTTCATGATATCGAAAATGTCCCCCCATTCATGCCTTTCCAAACATTCCCAGTTATTGTTCATCACATTTAAATTTAAGTTTAACATATTTTTGACAGCACAAGAAAACAACTTCCACTTACTCCTCCACGGGGATCCCACATCGCATAGGGCGAATACCGAGTTGGAGACCACGATGGGGCTGCGGGGTTTCGAAGGTAAATTCGAAGAGAACTTGAGCCATTGTTGGTTTTTCTGAGAAAAGGAGAAGTAAAGGGCTGCGAGCTCTGTCAAGACCATGACTCGATTCCTTGAGTCGACAAGCACCGAGCCATGGCGAGACCATGCGGAGCCGAGCTGAGGGAGGACTCTGTATTGGCGAGTCAAGGGGTTACAAACGATGAGCGACTTGTTGGAGTCAGGCAAATCAGGAGAGTCGGCCCATAGGTAAACAAGGCCAAGCGAGGAGGCGACAGGGTGAGGAGATCGGAAGGGGAGGAAATCGAGGTTAAATCGAAGCCATCGGGTTTGATCAGGGTCGTACACGTGGAGGGAAGTAGAAAGGGACGAGTGGCGGCTGTGATGATTATGGTGGTGGTGAGGAGGGCGGAGAGCGAGGAGGTTGAGGTGGGAGCGGGCGGAGATCAGGTGCATGAAAGACGGCGAAGTCAAGAGTTGATTAAAGTGCTTGCAAACGGAGCGGCAGATCATGATTTGACGAAGGGAGAGGGAAGAGAAGATCTGGTGAAGCGTGTCTTCGGGAAGACGGCTGATCGGAGAGTCCTCCATTTTCGTCGGCAGAGGTGCGAAGCAGCAGATCCCGGGATTCGAAATGCAGGAAACTTCGGTCGGAATTTGGAGGTTTGTAAGGAAATAGCGTAAAGAGACTGTATTTTAATTTTTGGAAAGGAGTCGAGACTCGAGATGCGTTGTCTTGTTTGTCTCGAGAGTAGTTTTCATATCTTACATAATTGCCCTCTACTCTATAATGCTGTGGGCTGCCGCATATAAAACTTTTTCCGAGGAGCTTTTGTTCTCTACGGACTACGACTACTTGTTCAAAGGTAGGACTTAGGAGTACTAAAATCTAAAACAGTTCAACTCCAAATTAATTTAATTTTAATGTGATTATAATTAGATACTGTTTGTAAAAAAAATCCGTAGTATACAATGTTGCCAATTGTTAGTAATTTTTTTTTTTTTGAAAATGGAACATAATATTGAAAAATTAGTCCGTATAAAATGATTTTTCATTATAGCACCTGAACCTTTGACTCAATGGTGAGTGCATGCTTTCCTAAATCATAAGGTCTTAGATTTAACTTTAGATTTAAGTTTTCACTTTTCACCATATATAAACTTGCATGTGAGTTTTGTGACACCTTTCATTAAGATAATTTGATTTGTCTTTATGAATTCTCATTAGATAACTTATAAAAATATTTGATTGTAATGAAATTTCAACATTATATCCTAATGATTTTCCATTATGTGATTGAGCTTCTAATTAAGGAGTTCTCTTAATATGATGAACTTTTTACTAATTACTGTGACATGATAAAAATCTTATTACAATCACATAATTTTAATATATAAAGATCTTAATATCCATTGAGAATGCAGCAGCCACTTAGGTTAAAAACTACGGGACAAAAGCTGTTTTATTTTATATATAAAGAATATTGTAAAACAATTATTAATACCAATAATTAACTATATCACACCAAGAGGGTCTTCAAGAAAGTAGCTATTTTGTTGAAATTAGGTATTTTAATAAGACGATTTTAGGGTAAGGAATAATGCACTTTCCAATCGTCAATTATTTAACCTCATTTTAAAATATATACTATATATTATTTTTAGTAACAATGAAAATTACTTAAAGGCCAAATTGAGGATTAATGCGGTGTCTCTTTTTGGTTTTTTTTGGTCTTTTCATACTTTTCGGGTGACTAAAATGGCCCTCGATGAATTCCCTCCCTTACTTTTCATGCTGCCTTTTTTTGTAATTTACTATTTCTATATTTATGATTAAGTGTGTTTTAATTAATTACATATTTATTGTGTGTGGATATTAAAATTAACCGGTTCAACTCCTCTGCCGGAATTCCAAACGATTGGTGCTATAAATGTATCTGCAATAATGGTTGATTCATGGGTAAACTATTGACATTCCAGTTCTGTTTTCCTTTCGTCTTCATTTTTATTTGGGTGGGTTTTTTTTTCCCTAACATTTCTCTGAATTGGTTTCACATGGACTCCGTTCTGTTTCCTAAAATTTTTAGGTGGACGTTGATAAGATCCTTCCATTTAATTTAGCAGCACCTTAGGATGACATTACTAAAGTGGGGAACTTTCACTTCTCACCGCAACAGTTTGAGGTAAATCTGGATTTATTTGTTGATTATATTATTTGATTCTTAAATTTAACATTTCCTTATTTCTCTTTTATTTTACAGAAAGTTTTTTTTTATTTACCTTTCGACTTCCTTTTTAAGATTTCTATTAGTTGCTTATGTTTAGTATATTTCCACATTTCCAAATGCACAGTTAGCCAATGCTAAGTACAATCATTTTGTGATGCATTCTGTAAATTACATATGTTCCTGCAAATGCTCTCAACTAATTCAATTTTCCTACGACAACTATACATGCTCCTTGACTACAAAAAATTAGGCATTCCTTTTGCAGAAGTCAAGTTCTTCCACCTACCCGAATTCATTAATTTAACAATTGTAATCAAGATTAAAAATGACCGCATCGTACGATGTTTTTTAAATAATCAACATACATTTCAAACAACAATAATATTACCTTTATTTTTGATGAATTATCTATAGATGGAGGAGTAGAATATTAGCTTTATTTTGATAATCACCTAGAGATGGAGTAGAATTTAGGTAATACACTTTTAGAATGAAAGAGAGGTACACTCGGTGTGTAGCATTGGGCGATGACCGATATCGAACTCATTGCTCACCATGGAGGCCCGGCGAAATTTGCCCGGCCTCTCGGCCTCCCTGGGGCAAAAGGTGTGCGTCGCGTATGCAACTGGAAAAAGCGCGGAATTCCGGCTGCTGTGAAGGTCGCATTCCCCACGGTGTTTCGACTGCAGTTCTGGCCCGAGCTGGCCTCTCAGCCTCACGCCGGTCAGGAGACTGCTCATGGCTAAGCGCATCACTCGCCGACTTCGCAAGCTCGCTGCGCCCAGAGGCTTCGAAGTTATGCCCTCGGATGGGCATCGTTTCATGGTTCTACGGCTGCGATCCGGGCGCAGGGTGGTGCAGCGGA
>AWUE01018689.1:0-112224 GCA_001974825.2 Corchorus olitorius | reverse complement strand
CTTACAGTCAATGCAATATCTTCTTACTAATTGACTTAAACAACTACAAAAAATATAACCCTAATAAGAAGATGACTGTAGCGCAAGCGCAGGCCGCTCTGCTTGTTAAGAATTATAATTATTAACTGATCCAAAAACTATACTTATAATAATAACTCTAAAATAAATAGTCCCTCGTCTCCAATTAATTCTCCATTACACCTAATAATAATATCATTACACTTAAAAAGGATTATTACACTAAATAGGAACAATTTTTCACCGTACTATCATCGAATTATTATTTTAAATTTCAATATACCGAATTTTCAAAATAAATATATCTACTAAGTTTTATTAGAGTTTTTAAATTGGATTGCACCGATTTTTAAACCATTCTTGCATCACATGGGTGGGTCCGGTTGTGGTCTAAAATTTGGATCCAGATTTGTCGAAGATCTTTATCCAACAAAGATTTCCTAAATACCACAAGGACAACCCATCTTTGAAGTATGTCAAGTCAAGCCCAAAGACAGAAATGATCTCTTGGATCTTGGGCATCCACGTTTAACCTGCCCCTGCCCCTGCCCATGCCCATGCACATTATACATGTTTTCATTTAAGTCCATTGAACCATAATTTGCATCAATTAGGTCACTAATAAAGTTTGTTGGTTATAATATGGTCATCATAACGGTGAGAGTACCAGGAGGTCCCTCTACTA
This sequence comes from Corchorus olitorius, assembly GCA_001974825.2. Classification (NCBI taxonomy): domain Eukaryota; kingdom Viridiplantae; phylum Streptophyta; class Magnoliopsida; order Malvales; family Malvaceae; genus Corchorus; species Corchorus olitorius. The sequence continues at coordinate 111,521 of AWUE01018689.1, read as the reverse complement.
TATAATTTTGCATTTTGGTCTCTATTATTTTTTTCTACAAAATAGTCTCTCTGCTATCAAAAGTGTTCTTTCACGGTCCCTGGTGTTATTAAGTCGTGACAAAACCGTCAAGCGTGTTGATGTGGCACTAACTCTGAGAATGTTGCTGACGTGGCACCTAATTCCGGATTTAAATATATTATTTGAACTTTAATTAATTAAAATAATTAAAATCCGAAAATTTTCCCATAAACACCAAATATATTTCTCTCTCCTCAATAAAAAGATCAAACATTCTTCTTTTTTCATAAACCAATGAAGAACACTTTGATTATTCGAGAACACCAATAGCTAAAGGATAAGAAAACAAACTTTCAATAAAAACAAACTAAGAAAAAAACAAAAAGAAAAGGGAAAATAATAGAAAGAAATTCTTCCATTCTCAATTAAAAACCTTAACCATTATTTTGAAAAGAGGGAACAAAACCATTTTCTCAATTGCACACCGTTTCTCTCCCTTCATTGTCGTCTTGGTCTTGTTCTTCTCCCCCAATTTCCTCTTTAGAACACATCAAAAAATTCCAAAGAAACAAGCTTTTCGTGGTTAGTAAATAAAATGTTCATAAATCGGAAAGTATCCAAATTTTATTTAATAGTAAAAAAATTAAGAGACTTACTTTAATTCAATCACTCTTATACAGATATATACAGATCTCCGATTAAGGCTTGGTTGTGGAGGCTGTCTCCATAGTAGCAGAAAAGCATAACTTTGGATAAGATAAGAGAGCTTAGGCTTTCTAATCTTCATTAATTTCTCACATGATTTGAAAGTAAATCAACAAATTTTCAACGAGATTCAGCTGGTTTGAAACTTCCGCATATACAAGTATTATATTCTCTTTGAGTTTAAGGGTTTGGAAGACATTGGACCCATTTCGGGGTTTCGAAGTAGTGATTACCAAGGTTCAATTTGGTATGAGTCATTGTCAGATTCTGGAACTCTAGTTGGGTGATTGTCTGGTAATTTCAAATATTCTTCAAACCAGTTGAAAGTTGAAAATTTAAATGATTTTTTATTTAGTTTCAATAAATGAGAACTTGGAAAGTGAAACAAACATTCTATACTTGTTCAAAACCTTTATTTTCTAATTTTAATGGGGATAGCCGTAGGGAAGAAGAAGAAAACAATGGTGAATGGGGATTGGGAAAAAGGAGGGGACAAGGAAGAAGATGAACAAACGGCAAGTGAAGGAGAGAAAACAGTGCAATTGATATATGTTCCCTTTTCTTTTTGTTGTTTTCTTGGTTTGTTTTGTATTGAAAGTTTAATTTCTTATCCTTTAGCTATTGGTGTTCTTGGAACATTCAAAGTGTTTTTCATTGGTTTATGGAAAAAAAAAAGTGTTTGGCCTTTTAAGTAAGAAGAGAGAAATGTATTTGGTGTTCTAAGAAAAAATTTAGATTTTTAATTATTTTTCATTTTAATTAATTAAAATTCAGATAATATAAATAAATCCGTAATTAGGGTGCCATGTTAGCAAAATTCATGGAGTTAGTGTCACATCAGCACGCTTGACGGTTTTGTCACGTCTTGATAACACCAAAGACTGCGAGGGAACACTTTTAATAGTAGAGGGACCATTTTACAGGAAAAAATAGTAGGGAGACGGAAATATAGAAATCGTATAGTTGAGGGACCTCCCGTGTATTTTCACCTCATCATAACAAATTTTATTTGATACAGTGGAAATTTTTTAAATCATTGTCACATAAATAACCATATAAATTGTTAAATTAATCAAAATAAAGGAAGAAGAAGGGAACTCGGATGAGATAATTAGCCGTGGCCGCATGCCACCTATAATGATTCAGCTTTTAGAATTATTATTATTATAGTACTAGTACTAGTACTAGTATAAACAATTGTGAGTTTTTTCTCCGTTTGTGTTTGGGGTGATGAAAAGTTTTAAAGCTTAGGGAAAGTTTTAAAAAATGATGGTCTATTAAGAATTTTTATCGATTGGTTCAATGAAAACTAATAATTATTAATAAGTAAATCATAATTTACAAAATTTGTAAGAAGGAGATTGTAATTATCTCTATATCCTATTTTTTCTTTGCAATTGAAAAAACCTTTCTTCCCTATTACTCTTTCCCCTCGTCAATTTCTTTCTCTTTTTCTTTTTCTTTTTTTATTCATTAGTAAACATAACTTTTTAGAATATATAATACCTTTCTATATTGAGAAATTTATTGCATAAATAGAATTAAAAAGAAAGGTTATTTTATTCCCACAACCAAACATGAGCGGTACCACCATTAAAAAGTTTCACCATGTTTATTCAAGTGTCAATTTCCCCCTCATCTTTTTCCCTCCCTAGACACAACCAAAACAAAGGGATAGAAAACCCTTATGGCACGTTTGGTATGCAAAATGGAATGGAGGGGGAATGGAAAAATTATTCCTTGAGAATGGAATAAATGGGGAATTGAATAGAATATGTATTATTTGGTTTGGTTGGTAGTTTGGAATATGTAGGATGTTGTCATGAAATTGTTTGGTTTGAGAAAAAATGTTTTGGAATGGGAAAGGAATAACAATTAAAAGGACCAAACTATCCTTACTTTATAATCATAAAAAATTATGTATATTTCACTTATTATAATTAGACAATTTAATATTATTTTCAGTTTTCATATTATTTTTATAATACATATATACTTATTATTTTCCATGTGATGAATATATTTTTTGAGGTTGTAATTTTTTATTTGAACACATACATTCGCCAAAAACAAATTTAATTTCACCAGAATTCATAATCTAGTTTAAACATTTTTTTGTACAAAGACTATGTAGAATTAAATTAGGACCATGACAATGAGACTTCACATGCATATATAATATCATAAGAAAAATATAATTTCAGTAGATATAGAAACATAATTGAAAACAAAATTGTCACAACATACACAAAGTAAATGTGCAAATCCCTATCATTACAAAACAAAAGTGAAACCTCATATCAACATTATCCTGTGTTCTAAAACAAGTACAATGTGTTCATATGGCAGCAAATGCAACAAGCACATGAAAGCCAACACAATTATCCAATAAAAAATTTCTTCAAATAGAGCTTCTTTATCTTTATTCTTTACAAAACTAAAATACAGTTGCCTCATTCTAACTTTTCTTAATTTTATCAAATTCCAGTGCATATGTTGAAGAATCAAACTCAACAGAAACCCAAATCAAGTTGGTTCAACACGCTCAACCCAACCACTCCTGATCAATCCACTTGCAGTTTGCATGGTTAATATGCATTGTAGTAGCACATTCTCCTCCTCATCAGACCATGAAACCCTCCTTGTTCTAGGACCTTTCATATTCAACCTACATAATAACCCAACTATCATTACTCATTTTCCAAAAGTTCATTGGCATAGAGTAGTTAGCAGACAACAAAACCAAACCCACAAGCTTAAAATGCTGAATAACTACAATTATAAATCACAGAAAAGCTTTAAACATTAAAAAAAAATGATGACAAGGGGTGGTGGGTTTTAAAAGGAACAGATTAGCTCTAGCCCATAGTTACCTGATTCGGGATACGAGATACGGATACGGAAAACGTTAATTTCAGTGTATCAGATACGGAGGGGATAGGCTTAGTCGATACGCTCATTCTGAGTCGAGATACGATTTAAAATTGCATACGAGTCGATTATATACAAGACATGGAAAATTATAAGAATATTAATCAATATATGTATTCTAAATTTCTAACATTATACCTACATATGAAAGATAGGCCCAACTTTTTCTTAAACAATTAAGGCCCAAGGTTTTTTAATACTGAAACTGAAGCCCATGTCTCTTTAACAAAAGATTAAAACCCAACTCTTTAACAATGAAAGCCTAAAACTTTTAGTATTGAAGCTTAAGTCCATGACCTAAAAGAATCAATAACCATCATCTCCTTCAAAAATCGCTAGTTTTCTCCTCCTCTGGCCTCTGTAGTTCCTGAAAGTCCGGTAGCCGGAAAATCTTTTTTTTTTCCTCAAAATCCAACCATAGAAAAACCGATTAGAGACAAAACCTCTAGATCGCCACTTAACCCGACTCAGATCGCGTACCCAAGCGAATGGATACGGAAACGAACTCCGATCCGGTACGATCGAACTAGATCAGCCATCAAAGGGGGGGAGACCGAATCTGGTAACTATGCTCTGGCCAAAACGTTATGGACAAATAATGGAAAAAGGTCAGACAACCAACTTAAGTAAAAGCTTATGAATCATAAGAGAGGAAGAAATTGCATTTAACAGTCAAAAGAGTATAAATGAATCTACAAATTCCATGACGCCCAGAAACAAGTGTATAAAGTTAACTTTTTATGTTCCTAAGAAATCTGACTAGTTGATCTTAGAAATTTTAAAGTAACAAACAAGATTTCAATCAGTGATCTTTTAAGTCTTACTCCATAAGCAAATATCACTTCAAACTAGACCTCTGCTTACCTACGATTGCCTTATCTAAACATACCAAAATAAGAAAAGTAAAGAGAGAAATCTTACTGCAGCAACATAGAATTTTAAAGCATCATACTACAGAAAAGGTAAACCTTGTAAAGAAATATATACATACAGTTGCAATTTGCTAAAATCATCATGAAGTTTCTAATATGATCCATTAATATGGATCATATATCTAATCACTCGTCATCAATTTTTTAACATTTTACTTTCTCATGTGTATATTATTTTTCATAACCCCTTTACTAATAATTTTTCTCTCTGCCACATTGTATCCTTTTACCATTTTCTTTCCTTTCTTCTTCTCATAACCCCTTTACCTCAGAGTATTTATCAAAACCTTCATTTTTCATAGTTAAAACAAAACCATACAATTTCTTTATAAGCAAAACCAAACAAAACTAAATACCCAAACAAGAAAAACCAGAAACTATACGATTTCACAACCTTCATCAAGCATTAATTCTAGTAGAGAAGGAGTTAATTCACCAGAACAAAGAAGACTCACGGAGGAAGCGGAATTGTCTCAGATTTCTAGAAAGTTACCCCAATATTATGACCAACTCCAAAAGAAGGAAATCCCTGCATACCAGCCAAAAAAGGTCATCAATTCAGAATTCTCTTTTTCTCATTAACTAAAAACAAGACTTAATTTGACAAATAAATTAATAAACTTTTCATCTTAATTTTATATTGGGCAACTTTTGAAAAAAAAGATACAGATCAGCAACACTGAAGAAGAAAATTGAAGAAAAAATACATAAATAATAGATTTTTTTTTACATAAATAGATTTGTACCTTAAATTGATGAGTCAAAGCTTAAGGACTGGTGGGTCGGCGCTGGATGATGTTGGTACTTGGTCAGTTACAAGATGCAGGAGGGCGGTGGTAAGATTATCATCAAAGAGCTAGGTTTTCAAGAGAACCGTTTTATCAAGCTGGATTGAGGCCATGTTCGGTGTAGCGGTTATTAGAGGTTACACTCAATCCCAAGATTTGCGGTAATTGATTCTGCATTTATTAGTTTGTCCTGCTGTAATATCTCGCTGTAATTAGTCTTGCCATAATTAACTCCACTAATTATGGACACGTTTTGTACTATTGTACTGTTGTACTTTGTAATCTGTAGTATACTCTTATGTGTATATATATGTCTCAATACAATACGAGAGATCTAAGTTTCTCTTCCAAATATTTGTGTATTCATAATTCTTATATGGTATCAGAGATTCTTCTTTGATTCAATCAAGATTTCGTTCCTGTGGCCTTCTCTTATTTGTTTTCTTCCACCTTTCACATTTTTTTTCCTCCATGGCTGCCACTTCTTCTTCCGCTGCTACCCCCGTAACCATTAGCGCCACAAATCAACTACCTGTTAAACTTACCGCCACAAACTTTGCATCATGGAAAGCACAGTTTGATGCTTTGCTTTGTGGTCTTGATCTTTCTGGTTATGTCGATGGATCTATTCCGGCACCACCGAAGACTATTGAAAGTGATGGGAAGGCGGTCTCTGATCCCGCCTATTCCTTTTGGTTACGGTAGGATAAACTCATCATGCATGCCATTATCGCTTTCACATCGGAAGCCATTATTCCTTTTGTCTCGTCTGCCACAACCTCCCGTGTCGCATGGGAGACCTTGGTTCAAGCTTTTTCCAATCGCAATCGGTCTAGAGTGATTGCTCTTAAAGACAAATTGTCCTCTACGCGGCAGGATAATAAACCTGTTGGCGAGTTTCTGCAGCAGATGAAACAGATTGCTGATGAAATCTGGCTCACTGGTAATCCAGTTGATGATGATGATCTTGTGCTTCATGTCCTCAAAGGTGTTGGATCTGAGTTCCGCGAGATAGTTGCTGCCATTCGTGTGAGGGAGACTCCACTTTCCTTTGAGCAACTGAATGATTTACTCACGGCGCATGAACTCTATCTCAAGCAGCAGGAAACACCTCCTATGGATGTAAGCATTCCCACTGTTAATTTCAATAGACGTGTTTCCACTAACCCTGCTTCTCGTGGCTATAGGAATCGTGATTTTTCTCGATTTCCTGACAACAAGAGTTCTTCTCCCGCTGCTCGACATGTCTGTCAGATCTGCGACAGGATTGGTCACCTAGCCAAATCCTGCCGTAAGGGGAAACAATTTTTCTCCTCCTCACCTCGTGTGAATTTTGCTACTTCTTCTGCTGTTGGCAATGTTCGGCATTGGAATCAGAATTCGGGTACAACTAAAAATTGGTGTATAGATTCGGGTGCCATTGATCATGTTACAACCAATCTTCAGAATTTATCTTTGGTCACCGATTATGATGGTACTGATGAAGTTATTGTTGGAGATGGCAAAGGTTTGTCTATTACACATAATGGTATTGTTGATTTCCGCTGCAAAAATAAATCCTTCAAGTTAGAGGATGTTTTATGTGTTCCTGCCATGAAACAAGATCTTATTTCTGTTTTTAAGTTCTGTAAGGAGAATAATGTTTTCATTGAATTTCATGATGATTATTTTCTGGTTAAGGATGTGCAGACACAGCAGGTACTGGCGCGGGGAAAGCTCATTGATGGTGTTTATCAACTCCTAGTTTCTATTCCTGCTAGGTCGCCAACCATTCTTGTTTCCAAACGAGTCTCTGCCCTTGACTGGCATGGTCGGCTAGGACACCCCTCTCGGTCTATTTTCAAATTCTAATGAATAAATTCAAGTTGTCATCTAGTTCTTCTGATTTCTCTGTTTGTAATGCTTGTCAATGTAGTAAGAGTCATAAACTCCCTTTTGCCTTTTCTACATTGTCCAGCTCTCGTCCTCTTGAGTTGATTTACTCTGATGTTTGAGGACCTTCCCCTGATCTTTCTATTGAAGGTTTCTCCTATTTTGTTATTTTTGTTGATCACTTTACTAGATATACATGGTTCTTTCCTGTGAAAAGGAAATCTAATTTTTTTTTATTTTGTTTCCTAAATTCAAGTCTCTTGCTGAGAAGTTCTTTCAGGCACAAATTATTTTTGTTTTCTCAGATGGGGGTGGAGAATATGAAAAACTTAAACAACTTCTCCAACTGCATGGCATATCTCATTTTCAAACACCACCGCATACACTAGAACACAACGGTGTCTCCGAAAGAAAACATCGTCATATAGTTGACACTGGTCTTGCCTTGCTCTACCATGCTAAACTGCATTCAAAATTTTGGACCTTGGCTTTTCAAACTGCCGTTTACTTAATCAACAGGTTACCCACTCCTGTCTTACATAATCACTATCCCTTTTAACTTTTGTTTAAATGAGATCCAAAATATTCTAAACTTAGAGTTTTTTGTTGTTTATGTTATCCATGGCTTCGACCTTATTCTAAAAACAAACTTGATTTTCGGTTCAAACCATGCATTTTTGTTGGGTATAGTGATCACCAAAGTGCCTATAAATGTTTTGACTTTACTGCCAATAAATTTTACACTTCTCGCCATGTGGTGTTTGTGGAGAATGAATTTCCGTTTCCATCTACTTCTATTGCTTCTGATCTTCGTTCTAGAGACTCACCTTTTTTGTCTGTTTCTCCAAGTCTTATCCAACTTCAACCACCACCAGCATCATCAATGCAGCAGGCACCGCAATTGCCAGCGCCAAATGTCTCTGTACAGCCACCAGTAAGTTCATCTCAATTTTTCCTGCGGTGAATTCATTTCCAATTTTTCATGCGGTAATTGATTCTCCAGATCTTCCTGTGGCATCCACTGATGTGACTTCGTCTTTACCTGCCGCACCTCATAGTGCTCAATCAAATACCGCCACAGACTGTGGTAATTCTTCTATGGTTGGTTCCACAGAGAATATTGTGCTTACCTCTTCTAAGGCAGGAACTACGAAAGGATAAGTTATTGTTCATAAGCATGTTACCAATGCTTATCCTATGTAGACTCGGTCCAAAGACAACATCTTTAAACCAAAATCAGTTCAGCTTGCCACCAAGCATCCAGTCTCTGTTCCCTTGGAGCCAACTTCAGTATCTCAGGCTCTCAATGAGGAATCTTGGCAGAAAGCTATGTCTGAAGAGCTAAATGCCCTACTACGTAATGGCACATGGGAATTGGTGCCGCCCACTTCTTCGCAGAATGTGATTGGCTGCAAATGGGTTTTCAAACTTAAGCGCAATCCCGATGGCAGTATTTCTCGGCACAAAGCTAGGTTATTGGAAAAAGCCAAAAAGGCTTTAATCAGAGACCTGGAGTTGATTTCTCTGAAACCTTTAGCCCAGTTGTCAAACCTACTACCATTCGGCTAGCAAACCTACTACCATTCGGCTATTTCTTTCTTTGGTCGTACAGAATTCTTGGAAGTTATTTCAACTTGACGTCAATAATGCTTTTCTTCATGGCCATTTGACTGAGGATGTTTACATGCAGCAACCACCTGGTTTTGTTGACTCCACTTATCCTCATCATATCTGCAAGTTGAAAAAGGTTATTTATGCCCTTAAACAGGCACCTCGAGCTTGGTACCAAGAATTGCGCTCCTTCTTGATCAACTATGGTTTTCGGCAGTCTCAGTCTGATTCTTCTTTGTTCCTATATAAACAAGGTGGGGTGCAACTCTATTTTCTAGTTTATGTAGATGACATCATTCTAACAGGTGGCGATGAATCAGTTTTGCGGCAGTTTGTTACTGCTCTCTCTGCAAAAAGTTTCGTTGAAAGATCTTGTTCCATTGCATTACTTTCTTGGAATTGAAACCACTTTTACTAAGAAAGGTATTTTTCTTTCTCAACGAAAATAAAACTGCGACCTACTACACAAGATTGATATGCTTGACTCCAAGCCAGTTTCTACGCCTATGCCATCGACTGCTTCTTATACTATTGATGATAGGGAACCATTGCCGAATGCTACTCAGTTCCGCAGTATTGTTGGAGCTCTTCAGTACCTGTCTTTCACTAGACCTGATTTAGCTTTTGCAGTTAACAAAATGGCTCAGTTCATGCATAAGCCATCGACTGTTCACTGGCACGCTGTTAAACGGGTCCTGCGGTATTTAAAAGCTACGATTGATCATGGTATTCTTATTCATCCTGTCGTATCTACCTCTTTCCCGTTGTTGGCCTATACAGATGCAGATTGGGCTGGGGATAAGGGTGACAGAAAATCGGTCTCTGCCTTCTTGATCTATTTTAGGGGCAATCTGGTTTCTTGGAAAAGCTCCAAACAAAAGACAGTGGCTCGGTCGTCAACCGAAGTTGAGTATCGGGCTATTGCTAATGCTGCGGCAGAAATTACTTGGATTCAGAATTTGTTGCAAGAGCTAGGAATACGTATTTCACAAGTTCCCACCATTTATTGTGACAATAAGGTGCAACGTATGTTTCTGTTAATCCAATGCTTCACTCCAGAATGAAGCATGTATCAATCGATTTCCACTTTGTCCGTGACAAAGTCAATGCTGGTCATCTTCTTGTTCATCATGTTTCATCCAAAGACCAACTTGCCGATCTACTCACCAAGCCGCTTTCAAAACAACAGTTTCTGAGTTTAACTTCCAAGATTGGACTCTCCTTTGGTGACTCCATCTTGAGGGGGCATATTAGAGGTTACACTCAATCCCAAGATTTGCGGTAATTGATTCTGCATTTATTAGTTTGTCCTGCTGTAATGTCTCGCTGTAATTAGTCCTGCCATAATTAACTCCACTAATTATGGACACGTTTTGTACTATTGTACTGTTGTACTTTGTAATCTGTAGTACACTCTTATGTGTATATATATGTCTCAATACAATACGAGAGATCTAAGTTTCTCTTCCAAATATTTGTTTATTCATAATTCTTATAGCGGTGAGATTGACAATGGTGATATTAAAAGTTGTGGTGAAGATGAGACTGTCATCGCAGTGGTGAAATTGAAATATGGAGTTGTGAGATTAAAGTCTGTGGTAAAAAAATTATGTTCGGCAAAAAGCAATGGTGATGGTGTGATGGGAAGTAAATATGACATTTAAGGACATAAAGCTAAAATGAATGAATAAATTATATATATATATATATATCATATTGCATTAGTTAATAGTTCTTTTAAATAAATACTATGAATATTTTAATATAAAATTTTTTCCTATGTTAAAAATAATGCATTTATAATTAACATAATAAAAAATATACTTTAGTATTTATAATTAACATACAGATGTATTCATATTCATATTATAAAAAAATGTATTCATATTCATATTATAAAAATATACGTTGAAAATAATGCATTTATAATTATCAAAATCATATTCATATTCATATATTTTATAAAAATGTACCTGAGATAGATATATACGCTTTGGAAAGGGAGCAATGGCTATTAGAACTAGGTAAGAGCTTGCGCGTTTCACAACGCGAATATGTTCTTGCACTTGATATGCAATAGTTCCCAATCAATTTTCAACATATTATTGGTGACTTATGAATTTGCTAAATGAGGATGATGACCAATTGCTTTAGGTCATGTGTTTTGAAAGATTTGGACTTAAGTAAGGATCCGACAAAAAAATTGGTCTAAAGAATTAGCGTCGTTAATCTAAGAACAAATTGATAGGGGTATTTCGGTTATTTCATGCTTGATTTTTTTTGTTATTTGAGTTAAAGACCGAGGGTATTTTGGGAAGTTTGAAAAAAAACCCTCCACGGGTCCAATTTCCATCATAAGCTCAAATTATGTAATATTAAGTAGACCGTCTATTTCCGTTAATCGAAACAACTAATTCTTTGGAAGCATTTTTTATACCTTGAACATTAAATTAGTTTTCGAGTCCTTCATGAAAGTTGTAGATCATGGAACAACCTTTCAAGAGACACTTGAATCATCTCAATCAGACATTTGGAGCAAAAGTTATATAATACTAGCAATATGCCCTCGCGTTGCGAGGGTCGTGCTTAGAATTTCTTTTAATAATTTAATTATTTAAAAATGATAAATTTTTATATATAGTTATGATTTCTTAAAAATTATATGTTTATTATATTTTAAAAATAATGTGGAGGGTATTTTACTTAAAAAAATGGCAAGCCAAATGAAATTACACACCTAGGTGCATAAAATATAAGAAATGGTCATCTATAGTTGCAAAATATATATAATGACCTACCTATAAGCTATAACTGTATGGTATATTAAATACTTTTTTTATATACTGAAAAAAATAGTTTTTTTTGGAAGAGTGACTCTTCAAAAAAAAAAAAACCCCTAGCTAGACTCATAATATGTACTATACATTCCATATGTATTTATCCATTTGATTTATGAAATGATTACTTGTAAGAAAAATATCAATACATCATCTTGTAATAAAAAAGAGTCTCGGATGCCTTTCAACCAAAATTATAATGTGTTGAATACTTTGGTGAGTAAGACATGAACTTTTCATACAAATAATTCTCCAACGTTGCACCTAAAGTTAACTTGAAAATTAATGAATAATGAAAATCACTCACAAACCAAGTGCACTGCCTTGTAATCTGGATATATACCGGGTGGGAGACCAAAAAAAAGTTAACTTGAAAATTAATGAATAATGAAAGTTTTTCATCTGATTAATAAAATGAAAACAATTGGAAATCAAAGAAAAATCTAAATAATCTAATGAGAGGATTTTAAGAAAATGATTTATTCATTTTCTTAATAGATGCATTGTGACTCTTGAAGGAAAAATATTGATATAGGAGCAACAACTTAGGAAAAAAAAAAGGACTACTATATTTTTAGGTAAATGAATAGTTTTTACAAATAAAATTTAAGAAGAAATACAATCCAAAATTAAAACATTAATTAGGAGTTCGGCTATCCACACCAATAATTCATATGTTAATTCTAAATTATATATTGAGTTAAAGAATGCACTAACCCTATTCCATCTGTCTTGACATGAGGAAGGAAAAAAAAAAGAGAGGAAAGTCATCTTGGGTTGCCTCTATGTAATATGTTATTGGTGAAAAATCCAAAGCATTAGTTATAGGACTGTGCATCTCCCTTGACGTGAAACTTTATGAGCCTTTGGAAACCTATTTCAAGGCTTGTAGTGTAGCAACTTCTTCTTCCACCATCTCAATATTCCCATGTTTCTCAAATTTTGAAGAGAACACCCCATGAATGACATTGTGATTCTCTTACAACTAATCTAATTTCTCCATTTTCACATGAGTTGTCAAAAAAGTATTATTTATATACACAATACAAAATTGTAACAACAAAAGGGATTTAATAAGAATTAATACATAATCATAAATAAAAGGTATATAGAGCAATCATAACTTCCAAAATAATTAAATAGGCAAAATAAAGGTGATTTAAATATTGAGAAGTTGAAAATAAGACATTGAAATAGTATTAATAATAGTAATTAATAATAGTATTATTACTTTATTTTAGTGTAATATCTAACGTTATAGACAATTAATCCAATTAATAAAATATATACTACATATTATTTGAAATACCCAATGAAATTACTAAATGCCCCTTTTGAGGATCGATGAGGAGGCTTGGTTTAAACGTTTTTTATCCTTTTATGTCTTTTCTCACTTGATTAATTACCAAAAAGGACTATTAATGTTAACATTATTACTTCAATGAATTTACTATTTGATCTCATATTTGGGTTAATGAGGGGCTAGATTATTAAATATTTTAGTTTTTAGTCTTTTTTCATTGACCAAATTACTTTAAACCCTCAATTAGTTTCTCATCATTCATTTTTCCTACAGACTTATGAATTTACTATTTAATCCCATCTTTGGGTTAATGAGGAACTAGATTATTAAACTTTTTACTCATTTTCCACCTACCAAATTACTTTAAGTCCCTAAACTTTGGTTAATGTTGAGATGGATAACTCTATTTTTGTTCTTTTACCAAAGGTGAATGTGAACACAATTAATTGTGGTTTTAATAGTAAATTTATCCCATGAATTCAATATTGTATTTTTTAAAAAAAAATTTCATTATTATACATTTGATGTTCAAATAGAATGATTATAGTCTTATTTTTCAAAAAAAAAATTGTTTATAGTCTTATAAATTCATGAAATGATGATTTTTTCTTCCTTTTTTTTTGAGTAAATGATGGTTTTTTCTTATATTGCAATATATTTTTCTATTTTTATTCGATAAATTAAGCGATAACAACTTTAAAAAAGGGGAAATAGTATGACACCAACTACAAAAACTTTTATTTTCTACAACAGCATGTTTTAAGACACTACTATTTTACTTTGTCAGATTAATTCTTCAATTATAAGACATGCTCCAAATATCGAATTTGCTAACCACCTACTCACATATATCATAAGAACCGAGAAAAAAAAAACTCTATAACTAAAATATTTGTTAGCCACAAATCAAGATTGCTCGACGCGCCAGCGTGAGCCGATCAACTTGTATATATTGTAACAATAACCTTAAAGACCCAATTCTTATTTGGCACATTAACTCCCCAAAGGGAGTCAAAAATACATACATACATACATACATATATATATATATATATTAAGTGGGCCGTCTATTCCCGTTAACCGAAACAACAAATTTTTCGGAAGCATTTTTGATACTTGAAACATTAAATTTAGTTTCGAGTCCTTCATGAAAGTTGTAGATCATGGAACAATCTTTTAATAGACACTTAAATAACCTTAATTAGATAACCGAAGAGAAAATTATATAATGTTAAATAGATCGTTTAACCAAACCACTTATAAATATGTTATATTATATTAAATTATTAGAAAGTCAAAAATACCCTTAGAAGTTTGTGAGAATAACGAAAAAACCAATATTGAAATGACGAAAAAACCAAGCTAAATAGTAATCAAATTAATAAGATTAAATCTTTTGACTTGTTTTTTAATACTTTCACTTTCCATAATTATTGTTTTTTATAATAGCACGTAGAGTGGTTTTCAAAAAAAAAAATAGCATGTAGAGAGTACATACGGCAAAAATAAAATATTTAGGTAAAAAGCAAAAGTTGTCAGATTGAAAAAAGAAAAAAAAAAGAATTAAAGGGTTAGGTTGACTTGGTAATAAGCTAGAGTAATAAGGACAAAAGAGGGAGAAAATAAATGAAAGTATGGGTATAAAAGGAAATGAGCAGTGCCCGAATGCGTTTGGGCCCATAGCTGGTGGTCGAGCGCGAATTTATTGAGTCCAAACGTGCTGCTAGGCCCTGTCGAACAGAAGCCCGCGGCGCTAATGGACCCAACTGGTGGCCCAAACGTGCTGGGAGGCTCGCCGAACAAGGCCTGAATAGATTAGTGAGTGAGAAGAGAAATAAGCATGAAAATGGTAGGAGCAATAATAATTTTCAAGTTAGAGACTGAACCCATGCCATAGTTTTTATTATTTTGAAGAGAATCGATTGAATTTGGAAGGGGATTAGGGGAAAGAGGAGCATTCGTGAGAGCAGAAGAACGCAAACTCAGAGGAGGAGAAAAAAAAAGAAAAAAGAAAAGGCAAGTTTGATAGTGTATATATATATCCATGTAATAAACTCATTTGCTTGAGGATATTTTTGTCCAAATATCCCCAATTTTTATTCCTCCCACGTGTGGAATAGCTAAAGATAGGGGGAGGTGGTTATAGTTTTTCCGTGTTTTCACGGAATGGCTAAGCCAAGGAAAAGTTTTTCCTCCCCATTTTTTACAACCAAACCACTGCATAGCTCACCTACTCGGAATCAACATTCTATTTCCCCTCTATTCCATGAACCAAACGTGCCGTTATTCCTTGTTGATTCATCATATGGGAGAGAAGAGAAAATTGCCATTGATTATATGCTTATCAAAATTTTGTGTCTAAAGTGTTTTTCTTGAAAAAAAAAAATCCAGCCGAAGAAATAGAAAGGAAAAAGGCATAGTTAGGTTATTCAAATGAGTAATATAATAAAAGTTATAAAGGTAACTGCAAGCTTCTTTTTACAGATTTTAGAAAACATGATTTACTCAATAATAATTATTTATATTTATGATTTATGATATCAATTAATAAATATTTCTAATAGACCACCATTTTTTGAAATTTTCCCTAAAACTTATTAAGCTCATTTAAATATATTAGTCTTCACTTTCACGTGCGTTGTACGTGACCCAATCTGTTTTAAAGAAGTGTATTATTAGAGCTCACAAAATTTCACCAGAGTGCGGGTACTCAACTTGATCACATGAAACAAAACCTTATCCAACCCGATTCGACCAAAAAATCCACTCAATCCGAAACCGAAATGACTTGACCCAAATCCTTAAAAAATCGAAGGCTCAAACCCGAAATTACCGGAACCATATGACCCAAAACTGAAAAAGGACCTGAACCAAAATTGATCAAAACCCGAATGACCCGACATTTGAGCGATCCGAACCCAACCCAACCTGAAACTGAAAATTAACCGAATTCTTATAACCCAAAATTTCCTTAACCCGAAACTGAGTTAAAACAAATCCAACCCGACCAGCCTATTTGTATATACATTGGGTTTTACTATCAAAGTAACATAAGAAATTATCCCACGCAAAGAAAAATATTAACAAAGTAAAACATCAAATTTAAAACCCCAGCAAGAGTTACATTTATCAAGCAAAAAATTAATTATAAGTCAAATAAAATAATTACACGTTAGAGAATAATAAATTTTAATCATAATACATTATTCTAAACTATCAAATAGTAAGATGTCAATCATAATAATTTTTTAAATTAAAATAGTAAAATTAAAATAATTATAAAATATTGAATTTAATTAAATGAATATAGAGTTTTTAGTAGAATAAAACTGTATATTAAAAGAATTTAATATATCCAAATTTTTATTGAAAAATAGTAAAATGGTAAAAATAAAGTAATTATAAAGATATTAAATTTAATTGAATAAAAATAGAGTTTTTAGTAGAATAAAACTATTTTTTTTGGTATCCCATCCGGTATCCAGACTAATCCGGATCCGACCCGCGTCGCGCACCTGGTTATGGTGGGTGAGTCTTCCAACAGGGGCAGCTGCGTATGCAAGGTCTCGAACCCGAGACCTGCTTAAGCTGGAACAAGCCGCTTACCACTTGATCCAATCCCTTGTTGGTAGTAGAATAAAACTATAATAATTAAGACAATGTCATTTAAGAAATATATTTGACAAATAAGGGTATAATAGGCGATTCAAAAGTTTTACAGGTGAACGTACTTTTTAATATAGTATAGATAAAACTTACTAATATAAACTTATTTTTAATATTAAATTTGTAGTAAATAAGATTAGATAACTTTTTTATCAAAAAGATTAGATAACTTTTGTAAGACTAATCTAATACATTTTCAAAAAGGGATTCTAAAATCGAACTAGAGTCTAGAGCCATTTTGTTTACAACAACAGAGAAGGTACGAGAATGAGAATTCGTAGTGGTCATAATTTCCTTATAACTGTGATATAAGGAAATTATTATGATATAATTGTTATATATATTTATATATATAATATCGGTCAAAATACCCGGTACATGTCTGACTCAGCTTGTCATGCCAGCCCATTTAGCTCAAGCCCATAGCTTAGCTACCGCCCCTTAGGTGAAAACAAAAAATGAATATGACAAAGGTAGCTGGTAATAATTCCAGACAAGTTGATAGGCTCGCGCTGGCGCGTCGAGCATTCTTGATTTGTGACTAACAAATCATTTTAGTTATAGAGTTTTTTTTTTCTCGGTTCTTATGATATATGTGAGTAGGTGGTTAGCAAATTCGATATTTGGAGCAGGTCTTATAATTGAAGAACTAATCTGGCAAAGTAAAATAGTAGTGCCTTAAAACATGCTGTTGTAGAAAATAAAAGTTTTTGTAGTTGGTGTCATACTATTTCCCCTTTTTTAAATATGTCATCGCTTAATTTATCGAATAAAGATAAAAAGATATATTGCAATATAAGAAAAAAATCAGCATTTCATGAATTTATAAGATTATAATCATTCTTTTTTTTTTTGGAAAATAAGACTATAATCATTCTATTTGAACATGAAATGTATAATAATGCATTTTTTAAAAAAAATTAAATATTGCATTAATGAGATAAATTTACTTTTAAACCACAATTAATTGTGTTCACATTCACCTTTGGTAAAAGACCAAAAAGTAGAGTTATTCATCTCAACATTAACCAAAATTTGGGGCCTTAAAGTAATTTGGTAGGTGAAAAATGACTAAAATGTTTAATAATCTAGTCCCTCATTAACCCAAACATGGGATTAAATAGTAAATTCATAAGTCTGGAGGAAAAAAGGAATGGTGAGAAACTAATTGAGGGCTTAAAGTAATTTGGTCAATGGAAAAAAACTAAAATATTTGATAATCTAGCCCCTCATTAACTCAAATATTTGTAAATTCATTGAAGCAATAATGTTAACATTAATCGTACTTTTTGGTAATTAACCAAGTGAGAAAAGACTGAAAATGACAAAAAAAGTTCAAATCAAGCCTTCTCATCGATCCTCAAAAGGGACGTTTAGTAATTTCATTGGGTGTTTCAAATAATATGTAGTATATATATTCTAATATAATTTTCTAATACCTATACCTGCTCAAGGGCCGGGCTACCTGCCTAAGCCCGAAAGCTTGCCCGGAAAATGGGAGGGCTTTGACATACATTTTAGACTCGAAAAAGAGGATTTGGGCAAAGAAATAGGGTCCGATTAAAAAATGGATCGGGCCTTCATTTTGGTGTTTTAAGTCCGAGCTCGACTCGTATTATATATAAATAATATAATATAATTAAATAATTAAATTAATACATAATTAAATTGAATAAATTACATGTATACATTAATTAGAACTTGTAAATTTTATTAAAATTTAATCTTTTTATCACAATTTATTTTGATTTAATTTGTTATTAGATTATATAAAAATTTTAATGTTTAATTTTTTTATTTAAAAATAATTATTATTATTATTTTTTTGACGGACTTGTGCAGGTCTCGGACATGTATTTAAAAATATGGACGGGTCTTCGACAAAAATTGAGACCCGTTCTTCGGACTGGACCGGACTTGGACAAGTATATATTGTACAAAAGTCCAACCCGGCTCATGAGCACCTCTAGTATACCTATTACCTAATTATATATGTTTGCTTGGAAATGACTTAGTAGCTACTAATGTGGTTGAATTAGTTGGCTAACTTGTATGATTTTTTGTATTCTAAATTACTATATTCTTTTCCATAACGGGGACAAGGAGATTGGTTTAGCCCAACATTAGCTCACCAAGGCAAAATTGAATGTGTGTTTTTATTATCACACATCTCATGATTCATGTTTAAAGTGTTGTAAATTGTATTTGACACTCACTACATGTTTATTTTATTATGTTTTGTTAATGAACAATTTTATATTTATTCTTGATTTTTACAATTAATTACTAAGACAAGAAAGGTCATAAGCAAAATGGAAAACCAATGTTCAACCGAAGTTGATTCAAGAGAAGAAAGTGTTAGACCCCAACCATGATCTTGATGGATGGGTGTTTATCATCTATGTTGAGGTCATGGGATCAAGGGCTACGAGCAGCAGCACTGCAGCAACAACACTTTGAAAGCAAAGAGAAGAAAGTGTTTATGGAAAAATAATATCCAGATTTTTTCGGGAGGACGTAAGAGAATCTACCAATGAAAAGAGTAATGGTGGAGAGGGAGACATGTGGCCAGCAGCATTGGAGATTTGTGCACATAAGCAATGGCAATATCTCTTATCCAATGAATCAATCTACGTGTACACTCCTTGTTGGATAAGGAGATCCCAACCTAATCTTGAAAATAGAAACTTGGGCTCTCGTTT
This sequence comes from Corchorus olitorius, assembly GCA_001974825.2. NCBI lineage: Eukaryota > Viridiplantae > Streptophyta > Magnoliopsida > Malvales > Malvaceae > Corchorus > Corchorus olitorius. Next base: position 92,174 of record AWUE01018689.1, on the reverse strand, counting down.
CATCCACCAAGATTTCTAAGCCCACCAAGTAGTGGCTTAGATTGGCCCTTATTTCCTGCCCTTGTCTATGTTTCATTTTTGACACAGTTTTCCCTATTTTCCCCCATAGAACACCACCAGGCAAAAGGTTTGGTTTGTAAAGCAAAAGAAAGAACATCATGGCAACACAAGCACTTGTGTCTTCATCTCTCAGCTCCTCAGCGGAGACTGCCAGGCAGATTTTAGGAGCAAGACCTCTTCAATCCCCAATTGGGTTTTCAAGGAAGGCCTCTTTTGTTGTTAGGGCTGCTTCTACTCCTCCTGTTAAGGTTGTCCCTTGCTCTCTTTTCCCATAATATTTCCTCTTTTTTCTTTTTTGGGTTACTTTATATTATAATGATTTTAGTTAAGATTCTGTCAACTTTGTTAATGTATATATATTGACTGTGTGGCCTTTTCAGCAAGGAGCTGACAGACCCTTGTGGTTTGCATCAAAGCAAAGCCTTTCATACTTGGATGGCAGGTAACCCTTTTTCACCTGTGATTGATTATTCTTGGCATTTTGCACTAGAGTATTCAAGTCTGATGTCTGATTCTTTCAATTCTGCAGCCTTCCAGGTGACTATGGATTCGACCCATTGGGACTGTCAGACCCAGAAGGTCCAGGAGGGTTCATCGAACCCAGGTGGCTAGCCTATGGTGAGATCATCAACGGGCGTTACGCCATGTTGGGAGCAGTTGGAGCCATAGCACCAGAAATACTGGGCAAAGCTGGACTCATCCCTCCAGAAACAGCCCTCCCATGGTTCCAAACAGGAGTGATCCCACCAGCAGGAACATACAACTACTGGGCAGACCCATACACTTTGTTTGTGTTCGAGATGGCACTCATGGGATTTGCAGAGCACAGAAGATTCCAGGACTGGGCCAAGCCAGGTTCCATGGGCAAACAATACTTCTTGGGATTCGAGAAGTACCTTGGAGGGTCTGGCAACCCAGCATACCCTGGAGGACCACTCTTTAATCCACTTGGTTTTGGCAAAGATGAGAAGTCATTGAATGATTTGAAGCTGAAAGAGGTGAAGAATGGGAGATTAGCTATGTTGGCTATCTTGGGTTACTTCATCCAGGGCCTCGTCACCGGAGTTGGACCATACCAGAACCTCCTTGATCACTTGGCTGACCCTTTCAACAACAATGTCTTGACTAACCTCAAGTTCCATTAGACGAAATGAAATGCCCGCCCTTCCTTGAACTTGAAAGGAGCTGCCGCCTGGAAGTTCCCCACCTCCTCTCTCAATTCTCCTTTCATCTCTCATTGTAACATGTGAAAATTTTATTCTGTTATCTGTGAGAAACAACTGAAATAGACCCGTTAATGCCTCTGTATCATGAGTTTCCTTCTATATTGCCTGTTGCTGAGTTATATATCTCTCTTCATTTATCACCATGAAAACTGCATTTCTAGGTTGGCTAAGGTTTGTGTGGATTTCAATGCTCAAACATATTCTTTAGCTTAACTACTTGCATCATGTAAAGAGGACACAGCCTGACTAGAAATAAGTAAAATTGAATTAAGAGAATTCAAACAACAGAGGAAACTGCTTTCAGCGTTTTCATTCCATTCTATAGAATATAGATAGACACTCCTCTAATCTAATATATAACCAGCAAGCAAGGGGCAATTCTCTTATTTGATGCAATTATCATACCATATCAAGTTTCCATTTTCTTTCAATTCCATAGGGATGGGGGGAGATCAGAATAAGAGAACATTGACATTTCCAATTTGCATATTGAAGATAGGGTACTCCTAATTATTCTGAAAATTTATAAGGGACTAAACAGGATAGAAACGAGCATTACATGTCATTGAGAAAATACTAAAGCTTTCTAAAGGTATGTGATTAAAGGAAAAGGCTTTCACAGGAAAGAAAATGTTTTTACAGAAGAAGACATTCAGATCTTCAAAATCAGAAGAAAAGTATAAATAAGGTTCTCAACTCTATGACGGCTGTTTTGGGGTTAGACCCTCTTCCCTCAGTTTGGAGATAAATTATGGATTTGTCTTTTAATTAAACTGCTGCCTGGGCAACTGGTTCATCCGTACTTGATGCTTCTAGCCTGAAAATTAAAGATAGATAGTCATGAACAGAGCATAAGCCCCTGAATTAGCAAGAAAACTGCAGCTATAATATTGCAAGTGCAGCTGATATAGCCACCTCATAGTCGCCCTCTGACCCCCTTCTTCTCCCAACACCCCAAACCCCAAAAGAATATATAAATAAACATATAAGAAAAGAAAAATGCACACAAAAAAATCACACCCACCCACCCCAATCATATACCAAAATAACGCTACTATTGAAAGATGATGATCATATGAGACCAGCATAGGTATTGTCCTACCTTTGAATTCCTTCTCCAACTTCCATTCTGAAAAAGTTCCCAATCTTGACAGGTGAGCCCACTTCCTTCGATAGATTATCCAAAATTGTCTGCAGCAAAGCATAAAGCTTTAATCAACTATTATACTTGTATAATTACCATACATGTGCATAGATATGCCTAGTCAATGTGCACTTTAAAGCACAAAAATCTTTATACCCACAAAAAGCATCTATTATGAACATAGACAGAATGATCCAGTAATGGACCACATTCCATACTCCAGTGGTTGGTAGAAGTGGCAACATACTGCATTAAGTACATCAACAACTAACGGATACTAAGTCTAAAGGCAAAGCTATTTCTTTGACAATCTCAACATTCTAAGTTTATACCTCATTAGCTCTTTGAAGCTCCCAATCCAAGGAAGAATTAAGCCAGAATTAAGAGCCTGATCAATATGCAAGTTTCAAGTTTAAAACATAACAGACAGGACCTTACATACCTTGATAGAAAGAGAGTCCTTTAAGAAATACTTTTGCTCCATAAAAACAACCTCCTCAAAGTATTTACGCAGACGACCTTCAACCATTTTCTCTATGGCCATCGGAGACTTACCAGTGCTTTCAGCCTGACATAAAAAATAAATGGGTTACCCTACGAACTGAACTTTAAGATTTGATAGTTTACATTATATTGTACAACATTCATCAACAAAAAGTGACAAAACTACTTTCAAAGAATTATACTTTAACGCCATCCAACAAAAACCAGGTACTAAGCCAACAGAAGCACATGTGAATTTTATGCAAGAGTCTACATGTTGACATATTATTTCTAGATTTATTGAAAGAAGGTTCTGTAATTTTGGAGGCTTTATATATGTAAGTTACTATTAATTCCAAATAACGTTTATTAAGCTAGAAAATGGGAAGAAAACATCCCATGCATATGTAAACTCAACCGTCATAAAAGGAAGAATGATATATCAAATGCTAAATAAATCCATAGCGAAACCAAACTACTAGATGGAATCAAGGATATAAATCAAATTCTTTCATCGTGGCTCATTTATAGGTAACAGATTAAATTGAACATTTTGAAGTTGGTTAAGCATAGAAATCATAGTTACTAGATCCTGTTCTCATTCTTGACCTGGATTTTGGTGGGGTTGTATCACCTGTTGAACCCGATGGTCAATGGTGGAACCAAGAAATGAATGCATATTACGGACTAATAAAATGAATAATAGTTAAACTATTACTATTAATATGAATATATATAACTTGTAAGCTGTACATACACATAGCTGAAGTCTAAAGGATCTTATCCAACAACACATATGTGCATTATGGCCAATTCCCACCAAAGTCAATTAACACAATTTCTCAAAGTAGTCAAAACTGGTTTGCCCATCTGGCTCTTCATCAGGTCAGGACGTCAGGTTCACAAGCATGACCAACTTCAACCAGGTCCGTAACAATTTTGTCCTAAAGAACAATACAGACTAGGTTTATACACAAATGGACTTCAAAGCACCGGTTCAACCGCTATGGCTACACCAGTTTTAATAATCATACTAACAATGACTTTCTGACCCTCTCCTTGTTAATGTTAAAGAATGCGTCAAGGTTGTGATGTCTTCATTCGAATTCCTAACTGTTCCAACTGTATGAGTATGTTTTCTCTGACTGCTTAGCAATAGAGTAAGAGACAACAAGGCTACATAGTCCTTCTTCGGTTCTTCTAATCTAGTAAACATCCATCAATGTCATAACATGTAAAGGAATGAATTTATGCACTGCTAAGCCAAGTAAATTACAAACGAACCACCATCTTGCATATATCAATCAATTATGCCACATGTTAAACAATAAAATATCACAACAAATTGAGAAGCAAAGCATTGGCAAGGCAAGGAGGTAATCACATTATTGTAAAATCAAAGTCTTGGCACTCATGGAGGGAAAAACTGTAGATGCAGGTACCTGAGACTTTAGAATCTCGCGCTCGTTATTAAGTGCATCTGAGGTTACCAATTCCTTTGTCAAGAATAATGGCTTTGAGGCCACAATATGCATTGCTAGCTCTGAGCCAACCTTCTGGAGAGCATCCAAATTAGAAATCCCATTCTCTACCTCAAGAGATAAAATTCCTGCCATACGACCCAAACCTACATCCAATATAAAATATTTATTACAAGCGGCAACTTTAATTTGTTGTTGTGATAATGTGATAACATTTCCTCTAATATCTGATAAATAGTTGTTTCAAACATATTCTTTCTTGAATATTAGAATCTTGGTAAATTTCAGTAATAGGTAATAAGTAAATTTTTTCTTTTTTTTTTCTTTTTATAACTTGATACAATTTTGTGGAATAAATTATTATGTTAACTTGAACATATGAAGATACTGATTAGTATGTTCTATTGGCACAAAGGCAAACTGGACTGCTGAACTATGCAAAAAGTGTCAAATAAGCCCCGGGACTCCTATTTAAGTCCATTAAGCCCTTGTATTTTGATTTTTGGTTAAATAGGCCGAAATGAGATTGAAAAAGGTAATATGCACTCAATGTGACTAACGGTGACCTCTCTATAGCAAACAAATTGTAGGTGTGAGATGACGTGGAATTTAAAATGGCGACATGGCATTTAAAATACAAAATGGCATGTAGAATCCATCAACCAAAAAATGAGAAAATCGAAATGCCAGGTGGCCATTTTATATTCCACGTTGCATTGCCTGTTTTTGTTATGCAGACAATGGATGGACGTGACCCCTTTTCCATCTAAATTCAATCTATTTGACCAAAAAAAATTCAAAGTAGAAGGGCCTAACTAACTCGAAAGCGTTCAGGGGTTTATTTCACATTTTTTGCATAATCCGAGGGTCAAATTCTCCTTCATGCCATTCTTTTTCGTTTTTGGCCAGAACCTTCATGTCATTCTAACATCATATCCTTTAAACTGTATAAGTAAATTCAAAACAAATCAGACTCAAGCGAAAAATTGTTACTCTATTCTGTGTTTTTTTCAAAGAGTGAAAAACCTAAGATTCAAATCCCCTCTTCTTTCTTTTCCTTTCTCTTTTCTCAGAAATAATAGAAAAAAAAAAACTCTTCAAGTGTTTGTTATTTATTCTGAAACACCATAATCTCACATCAGTATAGTGTTTATTGACTTAGGCCGGCCATAATCATGTAAACAAACTTGTTAGGCCGGCCATAATCATGTTATTAGCTTACTAATAACATCAATTATTGTTTACCTGTCTACTTCACTATAATTCAACTATACAGAAAATGATAAAATCAGAAAACAAAAGTATAAGAATGACAAGATCCTTCTTTTTTCTATGAGAATCATGATGATACCAAGAACGGTGCATAGGTTGTGTCTGTCTATATTAAATAATATCTTTTGTTGTGCCAAATTTTTTTTTTTTTCTGCAATGCATTAAAATCCACCACTAAGATACATGTAAAAGATGGAGAGAAATGCCTACTATGCATGTGAGGGAAAGTATGCATGCATGTTGTCTACCAACCAAAGGAAAGATAGGAGCATAACATCAAACCTGGTTTAGGACTTCTATGGAGGTAAGAAGAAACAACACCACTTGAAGATGGTGACATCACAAAACCCCTAGTGAGTTTTACATTCTCTCCCATCATCGCAGCCACTTCTGTAACTGCATTTTGAACAGTTGTCTCCCCACTAATTTTTGGATGATCAAGATTAAATTTGACGTCCTGGCAAAAATTATAATGCAACGTCAGACATTGCAATATCAATCATAGTTGCAAAAAACTGGACGAATGAAACAGTTATTTGACATGATGCGGAGTAAAATCACCAAAATAAGGCTAACCTACCAAATCTTTTTATCTGGTTTCTTAGGGACATAAACTAAATTGTTTTATGAAAAGTAAACAAGAATGAGGCAAGGATAAAATTATGAAATATGTACAGTTACTTTTGACAACTATAACAAGAGAATTATGTCATTAACTTAGAAACCAAAGTCGCTTCAGAATTTCACAGAGACCAGAAGGCATTCATGGCTACCTACAATTCACCCTTGTATCCTTGAAAGAATGCAAGATACATTCATTATCTGTGTCATACAGAAATGATTGTTCTTGATCACAACAATTGAAGAAAGGGTGAAACCTTACAAGATTTTCCTACCTTACATATATAAACTAAGATATTTTAAATTCCAAAGGGTGAAAATCAATAACATCTTTTGCTAATTCAATAAGAAAAAAATAAGCTTCAAAAGAAACTTCTCACCTCTAAACACTCCGGCCCAAATGAAAAAACCCCAGGAACATGCTGGGAAGAATTCTCAACCAACAAAGCTTGCTTTGCCAAAGCCAAAGCCTGTAGGAAAGACAACCCTGATAAATAACAAGCATTAAAGCCTACCAAAAATAGCAACAGTCATCCAGCAAGAATAACAAGGATCAGAAATAATCATGCCAGCTGAAAACAAAAGATAAACAAATCCAACAACCGACTGCAAGGAAATTTTGCAATAAAAGGAGAATCATTGATCCCCACTAACCAAGTACTCAAAAATTTCATTCCTTGCGACAAAATCAGTCTCGCAATTAAGTTCAATTATAGCAGCCTTGCCCTCATTTTGAGCCAGAGCAAGCAGACCCTCGGAAGCAGTCCTTGACGACTTTTTCATGGCCAAGACCTTCCCTCTTTTCCTCAAATCTTTCTGTGCAGCCTCTGCATTCAATAAAAACCAGAATCCACAGTATTAATATAAAACCAACCCAAAAAGGGAAACAAAGGAAAAGGAAAGAAAGAAAACAAAGAAGAAGAAAAAGAAACAAAGCTGGGTGATCTCTATCTCATACCAATATCCCAATTGCACTCAACAAGAGAAGCTTTGACATCCTTTATGGGGGCACATGTTCTTTCCCTGAGTTGCTTGATAAGGCTCATTTGCTCAGCAGAAGAAGAAGGTGCCTGAGAGCTCAAACTTCTGGAAACCGAATAAAAATAAGCAGTTTTTGAAACTTTGGAATCAGTAGATTGAGCAAAGGAAGTTCCTTTAGTTGCCCAAGTAGAGTAAGCATGCCCACCACAACTACTCAGCCTAGTATTGTATAATAAGATCCCAAGGGGCCGTTTTGCGTTTCTGAAGAAAGACATTTTCCTTAATCTAATATATTCGCTGCAAAACAAAAGAAACCCATTTAATAGTTGAAAATGGAAAATCCCCAAGTTATTCTGAAAATCAGGGTTTAAGGGTTTTAGATAGAGAATTACAAGAAAACACATGATGAATAAAAGGATTTCAACTGTTGCTTAAATTCACATTAAAGAAGTAAAAAAGAAAAAAAAAAAGAACACAGAAAAAAAGGAGGCTGACCTTAATGAATCAAGTGTGGATTTGCAACGATGAGGAGCAGGAGGAAAAGGAACACTGAAAAATGAAAATGGCGATGGAAAGTATAAACCTCAGTTTCTGCTCTAAGCCTATTAGCCTAAGCTTGAGTTGAGAGTTGAGAATTGAGATTGAGATTGTTGTTGGGTTCGAAGTACTCAACTTAATGGGCTAAGGCCCAACTCATTTCGTATGCGGGCTTGCTTTGTTCACAACGACTATTGTAAGAAGGAAAAGAGTAATGTCCGCAGAGACAAGTAAATTGAAAGAAGGAAACAAGTAGTAAACCGTGTAGTTTGATTGAATATTAATGTAGCAGAAAATCAAGGTAGTAAATATATATAAATATATATATATACTCTGATTCACTTGCATTGTTAATTAAAGTCAATGAAATGATATAGGAAACAAAAATCTCATCAATTAATTGCAGAGAATCAACTTTCTTTTACTTACTAGTTATATATATATATATATATATATATATATATAGTTCATCTTCTTCTTCTACATCCGTTTTTGGGCTGTAAGAAAAATTGAAAAATTATAGCGCAGCAGCAGCTTTTCCGGGTAATATTGATGGAGGAGAACACGGTGGTTATTGTAGGTGCCGGGCCTGCAGGCATAGCAACCTCTGCCTGCCTTAACCGCCTTTCGATCCCAAACGTTGTGTTCGAAAGAGAGGATTGTTCGGCCTCTCTCTGGAAGAAAAGATGTTATGATAGCCTTAAACTTAACTTGCCAAAGCAGTTTTGCCAGCTTCCTTACAAACAATTCCCCTCTTATGCGCCCACCTACTTGCCCAAAGACTCCTTCGTACAATACTTGGACAAGTACGTCTCATATTTCGGCGTAATACCAAGATATCTCCGCTCCGTAGAGTCTGCGGATTATGATTCAAACGCACAAAAATGGTGCATTGTGGTCAAGAACATGGCTAATGATGCGTCTGAAGTGTTTATGGCGAGGTTTCTTGTGGTGGCCACGGGCGAAAATAGCCAAGAGTTGATGCCTCGTGTGCGTGGTCTTGACACCTTTAAAGGGGATTTTATGCACTCTAGCCAGTATAAGAATGGGAAGCAATTTAATGGCAAAAATGTGCTGGTCGTTGGTTGGGGAACCTCTGGCGCTGAGATTGCTTTTGACCTTTTAAATTGCGGTGCCAAGCCTTCCATTGTTGCTCGTACTCCTGTAAGAACTTAATTATTATATCCTTTTTAATTTCTTCTCAAACACGTTACACAAATCATCCATCTACCAATATATATGTATACTCAATATTTTCTCTATATTTCTAAGATTTTTTCGGGTGATCACCCTTTAATTTGATTGATGATCAGGAGTAATCCAAAAAAAAAAAATGCAGCCAAAAGATCACCCCAACCAAACGCCCCTTAAGAGATTTTTTATGGAGTCGATCCATGAACCTTTAGCTTTAAGTTTTCAAGCCTAGTACTTGATTTGGTATTCTATGTTTATTAAGAAATCTAATATTTTTTTGCCAAAATTACGAAATCTAATTGAATCGAACACATCACTAAATGGTTTTAGTCTTTCCTTTTATATGTTATTGTTATTATTTGGAACAAATATTGAGTCTATATAATATATACAGGTACATGTGCTTAGCAAGGAGATTGTTCATATGGGCATGGTGATGCTAAAATACCTTCCTTGCAAAGTAGTGGATAATATCTCAGTGATGCTTAGTAAAGTCAAGTATGGGAATGTTTCAAAATATGGCCTCAAAAGACCAAAGAGAGGTCCATTTTATCTTAAAGCAACCACTGGCCAATCCCCTGTTATTGATGTTGGGACCATCGGTAAGATTAAAAAAGGAGAAATTCAGGTATATATATTAATGTTTTTTTCATATTGATTTTTTATTTTTCTCTACTTTTAGAAGTTTTCTAACCTCTAATTAAGTTTCATAATAATATATTGTAGGTTTTTCCGACTATGGCAGCCATCAGTGATAAGACCATTGTGTTTGATGATGGCAAAAGGGCTCAGTTCGATGCTATTATTTTTGCCACTGGGTATAAAAGCACAGTTAGAAATTGGCTCAAGGTGCTGGAAATTATTATTAAATTATATATATCTAAACTCTTCTCTATATGATTTGTATTTCTTAATTGGTACATGCCCCCAATATCTTTTAGTCACACTGGATTCTAATTAATCCACATCAAGTTCAAGTTCAAGTTCATGTTGATTACTGAACCCCAAATCCCAAAGTTTATATTTAAATCAGTTCTAATATAGTGTTGAACATAATAAACTGAATCATTATAATAAGTAGTTCATGACATTTCATAAATTCTTATTAATTACTTAGTAAAGTTGATTTTGAATTATTATATATAGTCGATTTGACATGATTGCATCAATAAAATGCAGGGAAGCAATAGAATTTTTGATGAAAATGGAATGCCCCAAGGGAGTTTTCCTGATCATTGGAAAGGGGAGAATGGTCTTTACTGTGCTGGGTTTGACAGAGGAGGGCTGCAAGGTATTTCAGTTGATGCACAAAATATAGCAAGAGATATAAGTGCTGCTCTGGGTTTGGATGGTGAAACAAGTTGATTATTCAATGATGAGAATTTATCTTTTCTTTAACTCTATTGGAGAACCAAGTTTTTATATTTTTTTTATTCCGTTGTATAGAAAGTTTCACAATCTTTGGGGAGGACAAAGTGCTAATTATGAATTTCATTCTTCAACAAACTTTACATAGAAGAACAATATTCCGATGTGTTATCATTCTTCTAAATAATTTAGGGGTCGTTTGGCATCGTTTTCATTTTTCTGTTTTTTGTTTTTGTTTTGTTTTCGTTTTGTTTTCGTTTTGTTTTTGTTGTGCTGTCAATTTTTGAAAACAAAAACATGTTTGGATATATAATTTAGTTGTATGTTTTTAAATAAAAAAAAGTAAAAGAAAAAATGGTTAAAAAGCATGTGAGTTACTATTCATTATTGTGCTTCTGTGTTTTGGAAGTGTTTTGGAAAAACATGAAAACACAAAATTCTTGCTTCCACTTTTTTCCAAAACACTGCTTCTGTTTCCAAAATTTTTTAAAACAGAAACAGCCTGCCAAACATGTTTTCACTGTTTTGTTTCCAAAAACAGGAAATTGGCAACAGAAAACAGGAAACAAAAACGATGCCAATATATTTAGAAATTGAAATATATTTTATTTGTCTTCGAAAAAATATAAATTGTAAGTTTAAGAATACTTTTGCATGAGATAGTTTTGAACATATTTTACAAAATTTATATGTTAGTTAAACACAGAGGTGGTGGTGGTGGTGGTTGAGTTTACTTATGGACATCATCTCAATTTAAAGTTCGGATAAGCTTTGCAGTTGCACCAGTACTTTAATGATAAACAAGTTGATCGGCTCGCGCTGGCGCGTCGAGCATTCTTGATTTATGGCTAACAAATATTTTTGTTATAGAGTTTTTTTTTTCTCGGTTCTTATGATATATGTGAGTAGGTGGTTAGCAAATTCGATATTTGGAGCAGGATCTTATAATTGAAGAATTAATCTGACAAAGTAAAATAGTAGTGCTTTAAAACATGCTGTTGTAGAAAATAAAAGTTTTTGTAGTTGGTGTCATACTATTTTCCCTTTTTTAGAATTGTTATCGCTTAATTTATCGAATAAAGATAGAAAAATATATTGCAATATAAGAAATAACCATCATTTCATGAATTTAAAAGACTATAATAAATTTTTTTTTAAAAAAATAAGACTATAATCATTCTATTTGAACATGAAATGTATAATAATGCAATTTTTTTTTAAAAAATACAATATTGAATTCATGGGATAAATTTACTATTAAAACCACAAATAATTGCGTTCACATTCACCTTTGGTAAAAGACCAAAAAGTAGAGTTATCCATCTCAACATTAACCAAAGTTTAGGGACTTAAAGTAATTTGGTAGGTGGAAAATGACTAAAATGTTTAATAATCTAGTCCCTCATTAACCCAAACATGGGATTAAATAGTAAATTCATAAGTATGGAGGAAAAAGAAATGATGAGAAACTAATTGAGGGTTTAAAGTAATTTGGTCAATGGAAAAAGATTAAAAACTAAAATATTTAGGCTGAAATCTCAAATAAGTCCCCCAACTTTGCCTTAAATCTTAAATAAGGGTCCGAACTTTAAAAAATGTCAAATAAGGATCCCAACTTTTTGGGAAGGCTCAAATACATTCATTATGTTAATACAATCGGAGCGTGAGTCACACTGTAGAAAAAAATTGTGTGAACAAATAAGAAATTGACATGTGACTTTTGTAATTATGATTTTAGAAAATTAACTAACATAAAATAAAAAATAAAATACAAAATAACTTTTAATTCAGGATTAAAAATAAAAAACACATTAATTACATTAAAAACCCTTATTAACAGTAGGGTTAAAGTTAATTATTTCCCTATCAAATGTCGATGGTACTCTAGTCCAAAATCGAAAAAAATTACATCCATTATGGTCGAAATTTGAAGCTAAAAGTAAAAATCAGTTTAATAGAATGGACCTATTTGAGCTTTCCCTAAAAGTTGGGGCCCTTATTTGGCCATTTTTAAAGTTTGGGCCCTTATTTGAGATTTATGGCAAAGTTGAGAGACCTATTTGAGATTTGAGCCAAATATTTAATAATCTAACCCCTCATTAACCCAAACATGGGATGAAATAGTAAATTCATTGAAGTAATAATGTTAACATTAATAGTACTTTTTGGTAATTAACCAAGTGAGAAAGGATAGAAAAGGACAAAAAACGTTTAAACCAAGCCTCCTCATCGATCCTCAAAAGGGGCATTTAGTAATATCATTGGGTGTTTCAAATAATATGTAGTATATATTTAGTAATGAATTACTAATAGGTACATGTCCCCTGATAATTACATAGAGCTATATTGCACTTAACATTTGGTTGAATTTGGTTGAATAGTAAGGTGCACGCATTGCGAGGTCTTAGATTCACGTCCTACCATGTTAACGTGGGTTTCGTACAGTTTTATACTATCTGGATTTTCTAAGCAAAAAAAAATTCATAGATCTATTTATACTCTCATTAAACTTAAATTGAGATTTTAAGCTTGGTTAGATTGGACAATAGTCAATAGTTGAAGACGAGTATTTTTCATTTTTGGGCATCGAAATTGATTAATTAAATTCAATATTAATGGTCAGTACTACATATGATTTTATTTTTTTAAAGGTGGCAAACATACGGGTTAAGATAATTTGGGATTCATATATCTTATCTTATCTTACTATCTTATCTTACTATACTATTATATAAAATCACGAACTCAAAAATTTTAATTGGAAAATTTCGTAAATACCCTTAGCATTATAGTATAATAATTATTTAATCTATATTCTTTTTAGTTATTCAACTTTTTTTATTGATTATAGAAAGATTTTGTAAATCTAATATTTAAACTTTTTTTTTAAATTATGAAAAGATATTAATAATCTACTATAATTTTATTAATAATTTACTTCTCATAATTTTTTTTAAATTAATAATATATTTAATTTATTTTAAATTTACATCAATTAATATTTATAATATTTCAATTTATGTGATATCATTCAAACCAAATTGCTTGATGTGACTCTAGAATACGACTGAATGAGAGAATCACGTCTCCCTTTTGTACGTAATACAAACCGACTGCCTGCAAAAGCCCCCTTAAGTTTGTATTTTTTTTTCAAGTTTTGTATTTTACCCTTAGCTTTCCACGTGTATTTTATATTCACTTAACTAGCTTTAATTTTTTTCGCTTTCCAGATTTGAGATTTCTCTAAAAAATTGATTCCATCCAAACAAATCAAAACTATCAGTAATTCTTTTAAATTATTCTAGCCCAAAAATTAAAACGAATTTAATTAAATCCAATTTAATCAGCCTCAATTTTCTTTCATGTTGTACCAAAAAAAAATTCTCTCATAAAAATCCATTTCGTAAATTTAAGGAAATTTTTAATTAAATTTGTTGGCCTTTTTTTCCCCTAAAACCATATAATAATTTATTTTTAATTTACTCTTAAATAAATCAAAATTTTAATTTGGGGCTAAACTTAGTGAGAATTCTTTGATTTTTTTTTTTCTAAAGCCTATAAGAATACATTTTCAATTTAATGACTTACTCTTAAAATAAATTAAAACCAAGAAGGAAAGAATCCCATCCAACCAAATTTGATTAAGTGAATTCCAACTTCTAACTATTTCAATTAGCTTAAATTTTTTATTTCATAATAATTTCTTTATAATTTTAGATCATCAATTCTTTTCTTAATAATTTATCTATAAAAAAATTACCTTTTTTTTCCAAAATTTTACATGATATAGGTTTTTTTTTTGGCCATAACATGATATAGGTTTAGTTACAAGATTCCATGAAAATAAATTTAACATCGTAATTTCTAAAATTTGAATCATATATTATGGTAGAGTTTCACTAATTGTAGTTGTGACTCATCACGAACTCAAAAATACTAATTGAGAAATTTCATAAATACCCTTAGAATTCATTTTGGTTATTGAACTTATCAGTATGATTTTTGGTCATTGAATCTTTTTTATTAATTAAGAAAAAAATATATATGTAGTTGTAATTGATAGCCTGATATAGAAGTTATGACAGAAGTAATGAGTAAAAACTCAAATCCTTATTTGCCATACTCTATATCATAATGCCGAAATGAGTATTTTCTTAGGATTATGCGCTTATTTTGTATGATTACAAATAAATGAATAGAAAGCATTAATTTATAGTACGTTTAGAAAAAAAGAAAGGTAAACTTACCAAAAACATGATTGGACCTTAATGGTGAAAAAGGAGTAATAAAAGATCCAATCAAAGTCTGAAAATATTAAAGTTATATAATATTTTATATTTTCCAAATATGAATAATAATACTATATATTAATAAGAAGTATGCAATACCTCTTGAAAAAAAATAAGAAGTATGTAATACTGCAAGCATAACTTTTTTTTTTGGTAAATTTTGATCCTTTAGGTTTAAACTTTGACATTTACTACTGTTAAGATTTGATAACGGAAACTAAACTCAGTCTCAAAATTTAAATCTTAAGGTTCATATTTGTTCCACTCAAAACCACTTGGTATATATATGTAATTTACCCTTTTTAAAATATAATTAATGTTTTAAAATTAAATTATAAGAAACCTTATAATTAAATGTATGAGAGTATTATATTGAGGTATTTTAAAGGGGTACAAGTAAAATTAGAGAGCAAATAAGCCAAAACCAAAATTAGAAAGCACGACCTTTTACAATTGCCCATAACTTGAAAGCATATCAAAGATGGAATTATCCAGCAAAACTTTAAAGATGATCAAAGGAGAAAAGCGGGGGTGGGAAGGTATGAAATGGAAGGAAATAAAGTAGGAAAGTCCGGCAAAAGATTATCTAATGCACATATTTTCCCCAATAAATAATGAGAAAGATGTAATGATGCAATTGACACAACATGGAAATCAATCTGACAATCAAACCAAAATTACATAGGAAGGTTATTAAAATTTCATAGTATAGCTACCAAAATTTCATATGGAGGTTATCAACACTTTATCGTGTAGTTATCATAATTTCATACAAAGGTTATCAAAATTTCATAAAAAATTTATCAAAATTTCATAAAAAATTTATCAAAATTTCTTAGGGAGGTTAACAAAATCTCATATGAATGTTATTGAAATTTTATAGTGTGGTTATCGAAATTTCATAGGGAGGGAGGTTATCAAAATTTGTGCTTATCAAAATTTCATAGGGAGGTTAATTAACAAAATTTCATAGGGAGGTTAATTAACAAAATTTCATATGGAGGTTATGAAAATTTTATGGAGAGGTTATCAAAATTACATAGAGAGGATATCAGAGTTTTATTCTCATAAGAAGGTTATCGAAATTTCCTGGTGTGTTTATCATAATTTTTTGAGGAGGTTATCAAAACTTTCATTGTGTTGTTACCAAATTCATAGTATGATTATCAAAATATCATAGGGGGATTATCAAAATTTCATAGTGTGGTTATCAAAATTTCATAGTGTGGTTATCAAATTTTCATAGGGAAGTTATTGAAATTTCATAATAAGGTTATCAAATTTTCAGTTTGGTTATCAATAGTTCTACGTTAGAGCATGAAACCAACTACCGAAATGACATTGAAATATATCGAAAAATTAATACAGATTAGGTTTCCATTCGTTACATTTGAATAGAGTTTACTGGAAAGTGGACTCAGCAAATAAAGCTTTCTAAGAAGTTTAAAATCTCAACTTCTCGATTTAGCACGTTTGTGCACAAAACGTTGTTCTCAGGAAAACGCTTATTTCAAATACATTATTTGCGAAACCAATGTTCAAATGTTGTGTTTCAGAGTGAGTAACCTCATTGGAAGGTGGGCTTACCAAAAAAAATTTCTTTAAAATTTAAAACTTGAATTTCACGATTTTGCGCGTTTATGTGCAAAACGTTGTTCTTGAGAAAATGTTCTTTTCGAATGTGTTATTTGTGTAACCAACCTTTAGATATTGTGTTTCGGAGTTAGTAGAACTCATTGGAAAGCGGCTTGCCAAACAAAGCTTTCTTTAAAGCCTAAAACCTCAATTTCACAATTTTATGCGTATGTGCACGAAACATTATTTATTTGAAAATGATCATAATGATTTTTTTTCTTGAAACCAACGCTCATGTATCGAAGTCAGTAGAGCTTATTGGAAAATTGACTCCCCAAACATTGTTCTTGAGAAAACGCTCTTTCAAATGCGTTTTTTTTTAGACCAACGCTTAAATGCCGTGTCGCGGAATAATTTGACGAATGATATAATGAATGGTTTTAAATTATTACCAAAATTACTTATCATTATTATTGGATTTGTTGGTGTGAAGCATTTTTCATAACTACATACTCCCTCCTAGGGGTGTAATCGAGTCGAGCCGAGTCGAGTAGTGAGCTACTCGAGCTCGAGCTCGACACAAAAAGCCGAGCTCGATACTCGACTCGAACTCGATCGAGTTTTGACCATCGAGCTCGAGCTCGGCTCGAATCGAGTATCGAGCTACTCGAGCTTGACTCGACAGGTTCAAAACTTAATTAAAAAATTCAAAAAAATTCATTTAAAGCTAAAATTCGAGCTCGAGCTCGAATTTGATACCGAGTTCGAGCTCGAGCTCGAGCTCGACAGGTATATATAGGTAATTTTTTAATTAAATATATAATATTATGTATATATATATTTGTATCGAGTAGCTCGACGAGTATCGAATCAAGCATCATTGAGCTCGAGCTCGGCTCGATTCGATACTCGAGCTACTCGAGCTCGAGCTCGGCTTGACAATGACCGAATCGAATTCGAATTTTCTTCGAGTCGAGCTCGAGTAGCTTGCGAATAGTGTTGTATCACTTACACCCCTACTCCCTCCTATTCAAAATAAGTGAAACACTAGGGATATTACACAGATCAAGGCAATGATTAGTTGGTTTCAAATTTAGTAAAAACTCTCTTAAAATGGCATAATTACCCTTCTAAAAATTTTTATAAACAATTAATTAATAAATCTTCTCTCCCTTCCCAATTTTTCAAGACCACTTAAAAGTTCAACCACTTTAATTAACAATTAGGGGTATATATGGAAAAAAGAGTAAAATTGCATTGGTTTTGTAATTGTTTCACTTATTTTGAAAGACTGCAAAAGTTAAAATGTTTTCACTTATTTTAAATGAGAGGGAGTAGCTTTTTTTAGTAATCTTGTATTAGAAATTTGATAGCATCTATTGTTGATGAAATTGTTAACTAATGAAAATTAACTGAATTTGTAGGTTCACATATAGTTTTTACAGTATATATAACTTTTTCAATAACTAATTACTGTAAATTTGATAACTTCTATTATTGAAAAAATTGTTAACAAAATTTACTTATAACGAAAAATTGATGAGTTTATTCCCAATAATTTTTAGGAATTTGGATAAATTTAATCTTTTCAAAATTAACAAAAACATAATATATTACACAACATGTAACTTAAAATCGGTTTGCACCAAACTTCAATCCCACGTGTGAAACACATGGCAAAGTGCTAGTGAGTTATAAATGTCTTTTCTAAATAGAAACGTTTGATCACAATGAGTTAAATTAAGTTAAGAATTACTTAAAAAATTGTCAATTTGAAAAAAAAAAAAAAACTCAAGTTTCGTTTTCAACAAGGTATAACATCATGATGACAAGATAGTATTATTATATTATAGTAAGCAAAGTAGATCAATTATTCAACCTCATAGGTTGGATATGGAAATTTCCTTCTAATCCTTCGATTATTATTTTTTTTTTTGGTTCCTTTACTAAAAGAAGAAGGCGGATCGCCGGGAGAAGAGTGGTTTGTAGGTAGTCGTGGCCCATCGTCTCTAACATGGAACCACCGCTTTTAGAAGACGACGCCATCGTGAATGGCTCAGTTGACTACCAAGGTTGTCCAGCTCGAAGAGACAGCTTTGGTGGATGGAGATCGGCTTCTTTCATCATAGGTAAATCAACAGTCAAACTAGAATCAAAATTTTGATTTTCAAGATACTAGTTAGTAACAACAATCGAAGCTCAAGTAATTTTTTTTTTTCCTGGTTGAATTGAAACAGTGGTGGAAATGGCGGAGAGGTTTGCTTACTATGGAATTAGCTCCAACTTGATAATCTATTTGACGGGGCCAATGGGTCAGTCCACCGCCACGGCGGCGGAGAACGTCAACGCCTGGATAGGCACGGCCACTTTGCTCCCTCTTTTAGGGGCATTTGTTGCGGATGCTTATCTTGGCCGCTACTGCACTATCATCATTTCCTCTCTTATATACATTTTGGTTAGTCTCTTTTTCTTTTGATCTTTTCCCCTTCTCTAATTCAGATATTGTTATTACAATTTTTAGTTGGTAGAAAATATGGTTAGGCGGAAGTCGGAAGAAGAAGAAATATAATTTCCGAGTAATAATATTTATATTTATTTATATATATTCAGAAATTCAAGCAGAGGCTACAATTCAATTGCAACTTTTACTTATTTATTATATTGGTTCTTAATCCAAATCTAGCAGAAAACGACCCTCTATCTGCTTCTTTTTTTTTTTATAAATATTAATAATCACATGGGATGTGGACCACCACGGTTTTCCATTTAAGGGTTTTTTATTATTTTTTCATTCTTCTCCCTTATTAGTTATTACTACATTTTTACGCACGTTACAAGCCAGATCAACATCTCATCGTTAAGAAGCAAGGGCTACTACATCTACCATAAGACCGTCCTACCTACCCAGCACCACGTTATCTATTGCTGTATTGCATCTATATTAATTATATTATTATGTCACATTAAAATATATCTTTTGAAATTTATGCACAATTTTAACCCAAATTAGTTTTTGGGACAACAATCTTGGCTCAATTATAGTCCCGAGTTATAAACAACTAAGTTTTACACCATAAATTCTAAGATTTAAGACATCATTGAGGGGTAGAATTTTAGTAATATCAAGGATAACTATTTATAAAATGGCAGTTCTTGGTGTATTTAGAAGAATAAGGGAACTGAAAAGTGCAAATACATTTGGAGAAACTCTGAAACTTAACTTGAACTGGCCCTTTATTAGTCATGATAGTAAGCTGCTTGTAGTGGACAGTAGCATCTAATTTGTTTGATCATATTTGTATTTGTTTAGTTCATGAGTAGCATCTAATTTTCACTTTTTTTTTTATCACAGCACCAGCATTAAAATCATCCATGAAAGATAATGAAAATTGGCAAGTTACTAGTGTGAATGGATATTTTAGCTTTAGGTTCCAATAGTGTTTGTCAGTTTACTATAGTTCAAAAGGGTAGGAGCCATTCTCCCAAACAACGAAATGCTTTCAATATATCTGATTCATGTTGTTTCTTAAAGCAGTCTCAAAATGGTATGTATAATAAGTCACAGCTGAATGGTAGGAGTCATTTTTTAAGATTCAGGTGAAGTACAAGTACTTGTTCTGTTGTTTAGGGTGACAATATGATAGACTGGCATTTGATTACAGGGGCTAGGCTTATTGACTCTGTCAGCTATGCTTAATTCCCACAGTAATTTGGATTGCCCAAACACCAATAGCGTCGGATCATGTTCTACTCCACACCTCCTAGTGGTGTTATTCATCTTCTCTTTGTATCTAGCAGCAATTGGACAGGGTGGGCATAAGCCTTGTGTTCAGGCTTTTGGAGCTGATCAATTTGATGGAAATGATCCAAAGGAGAGTGTAGCTAAAAGCTCATTCTTCAATTGGTGGTATTTAGCCTTATCCACAGCTGCACTTGTGTCACTTTTGATCATTGTGTACATCCAGGACAATATTAGTTGGGCTCTTTCATTTGGAATTCTGTGTGTATTAATGTTGATTTCCCTAGTAATTTTCTTGCTTGGAGCAAAGACATATAGGTATAGTGTCAATGTTAACGACGGAAATCCCTTCAAAAGAATTGGTAAGGTATTTGTCCTTGCTGTTAAGAATAAGAATAGACACAATGCTCCTTCAGTGACAGTTGCAGAGGAGGAAGTTCTTCAAACCCTCCCTCATCAGCAAAGTTCAGAGCAATTCAAGTAAGCATTCCCACTTTTTGCTTAGAAACACACACACAGAATTATGTGCATCCTTAACAAATATCAAGATAATGAATGACTTCTCTCTTCAAGAGAATGCTAGTTTTCATAACCAACTCTTCTAATTAAAATTGTGTTTTTATCTGTTTCCTTGGAAGGTTCCTTGACAAAGCATTGCTTGCTCGAGATGGTTCAAGTGAAAACTCGAAAGCTTGCAATGTCAACGATGTTGAAGAAGCCAAGACGTTATTAAGGCTAGTTCCAATATGGACAGCATGTTTAGGCTATGCTATAGTGTTTGCACAGGCCTCTACTTTCTTCACAAAGCAAGGAGCTACAATGGATAGAAAACTTGCAGCAGGCTTCACCATCCCAGCTGCTTCCCTTCAATTCTTCATCGGTGTCTCTATCATTGTCTTCATACCCATTTATGACCGCCTTTTTGTTCCTATTGCAAGAACCATAACCCATAAACCATCAGGCATCACAATGCTTCAAAGAATTGGATTTGGAATGTTTTTGTCCGCCTTTTCAATGGTGATTGCAGCTTTAGTCGAGATGAAGAGGCTTAAAACAGCACAAGAGTACGGGCTAGTTGACACGCCAAGTGTGACGATTCCAATGAGTATATGGTGGTTGGTTCCTCAATATCTACTGTTTGGTCTAGCTGATGTGTTCGCCATCGTTGGTCTGCAGGAGCTCTTCTACGATCAGGTCCCCCACGAATTGAGGAGTGTTGGCCTTTCCCTATATCTTAGTGTGCTTGGCGTAGGGAACTTTTTGAGTAGTTTTCTGGTTTCTGTGATTGATAAAGCAACGGGTGGAAATGGTGGAGAAAGTTGGTTCGCTAGTAATTTGAATCGAGCACATCTTGATTACTTTTACTGGTTACTTGCTGGGCTAAGCGCAGTAGGATTGGTCGCTTTCCTCTTCTTTTCCAAGTCTTTTGTTTATAATAACAGCAGAAGATGGAGATATTTAGTATGAGTAAATGGCTACTGATGATGGATGGCTTAAGTACCTCTGAAAAAATTCCTAAACTATTAAGCTACATGTTATGTAAAATGATAAATAAATATACATAATTTAAAATAAATGCATCTTGATTCTTGAGTCTTGTTTTATTCTCCCCTTTCCAATGATGAGGAGATCTTCCTTTGGGCATTCCATTTTCATCATAACTTCCATTGCTTCCCTGCATTTTATGTCAAATCGATTATATATAATAATTCAAATTCAACTTTACTAAGTAATTCGGATCATTAGAATTAAGAATTTATATATGAAATGTCATGAACTAATTATAATGATTCAGTTTATTCAACATCATATTATAAACTAATTTAAATATAAATGTGTGAAGTTTCCGGTTCAACACAACTTGATCCAGATTAGTTAAAATCCAACGTGACTATAAGATATTGGGGGCTTGTACCAATAAAGAAATACAAATTCAAAGTTTCCCGGTTCAACGCAACTAGATCCGGATTAGTTAAAATTCAATGTGAGTATAAGATATTGGGGGCTTGTACCAATAAAGAAATACAAATCATAAGTTTCCCAATTTAACACAATTGGATCCGGATTAGTTAAAATCCAATGTGACTATAAGATATTAGCGGCTTGTACCAATAAAGATCATATATAGAGAAGTGTATTAGGTAGTATTTAATTTCCAGCTCCTTAAGCCAATTTCTAACTATTTATTTATCAGTTAATCTATTTAGCAAAAAATCTAATAACTAGAGTCTAGGCTTTAAGCTTAGATTAAACGATCTTGATCCATAATAATATTAGATTTGATCAACGGGTAAGAGGACCAGAAATTAGCCATCAAATCAAAAAAAAAAAAAATTCCTTGAAAACAAGCAAGATATCAAAAGCTAACTATAAGCAAAACCACGAGGGAAGGAGACTTCCCATGCATTAGCATCCAATAAGTTCTCCATTCCGTCAGGTTGATTAGGCTGCAGCTCGAAATCATCATCAAGTTTATATGCAGCATTGATCGACCAGTCGGCACAAAAGTTCCATTCCCGGTACGTATGCTGCAAGATACAGCTCCACTCTCAGCTCAATAAGTGCAGGATGTCAACAATGAGGCGGTCAAGAGGATGAGAGTCTACATCACATTTCTGTATCAAATCAATAGCAACGAGTGCATCTGTTTCGCAAAGAAGTTCTTTGTAACCATAATCCCATGCCACTTGCAAGCTCGTTCAAATAGCTTGTAATCATGCTTCAAATCAAATGTTAAATACACTTCATAACCTATTGGAATTAGTATTCACTGATTAAAAAGAAAGGCAGTCTAAGATCTTTACTATATGGGCAAGGATCTTCTGCACTAGTGGAGAGATCCACTGATTTTTTCAAGCCAATCCAACGACTATAAGGTGTACATGTTTTATTTCAATTTCTCTCCCCAAATGCCCAATTTCATATAAATGTGTGTTTGTGTGTGTTTGTGTGTGTCTGAAACGGGCAAAGTAAATTGATTGGGTAAAAGTTGTTTCTTTTAGGTTGATTTGGGAAGAAATTTTGAGCAACGACTCTCTCCTTCTCCCACACGGTGACGCTATGATTCTGAATTCTTGTCTGCATCAATTTTTTTCATCGCTTACTTCAATAGTGAGAACTCGGTAGTTTGAATTATTCTTTTATTGTAAAGAATTATCACCTCCTTATTTTCTAACTTTGAGAGTGTTTGTTCCTTTAGCTAATTTTGGATTACTGGAAAGTAATAGTGTGGGACTTTCCTTGGTTGGATTTCATTAAAAGGAAATATAATTTTTAAGGTACCTAACTTTCCTATCAGTGGGAAATTACTTTCCCATGGAGGGGATAGAGAAAGTTTTTTTCTCACCGATTAAAAGTGTTAATCTCATAAAATTGGATTATTTTATAGGAGGGAAAGTGCTAATGAACCACCTAGCTTTTGCAACTAAAGGGATACTGAAATACCATCCCAAATGTCACAAGCTCGGTTTAACCCACCTAGCTTTCACTGATGACTTGATAATCTTCGCTCACAAATCAAAGTCATCTGTGTTTGCAATCTTATCAATTTTGCAAGATTTTTCTCTCGTATCAGGCCTTCAAGTTAATAATGCTAAATGTGAGCTGTTTTCTTCTGGTGTTTCTTATAATGTCTTATTAGAAATTCAAAGACACTTTGTTTTTAAGCTAGGAACCCTCCCAGTAAGATACCTGGGTGTTCCTCTCATTACAAAGAAATTGAGTACCAGTGATTGAGGCTTTGGTTGCTAAAATCACAGAGAGCACCAATAGCTGGACTTCAAAACACCTATCGTATGTAGGGCGTCTTCAACTAGTACAAAATGTTTTGCTTAACATTCAGAATTTCTGGAGTAGCCATTTCTTACTTCCCTAAAAAGTGATTACCAAGCTTTTGAAGTTATTCTCATCTTTCTTTTGGAAAGGCAAAGCTGGGAATCCAGTCGGTGCTAGAGTGAAATGGGACGCTATATGCAAACCTAAGGCAAAGGGAGGCTTAGGACTCAAACATGCTAAAGAATGGAATGTTGCATGCCTTTTTAAGATCATAAGACTAATTTTATCTGGCCATGTTCTCTTTGGGTTGCTTGGCTCAAGGAATATATGTTCAAAACCCTTTTTTTTATTATCACCCTATAAGCTCTACAAGCTGGACATTGAGGAAGCTATTGAAGCTTAGACCAATAGCTCTCCCAATCTTTCAACAACTTGGAGGTGATTTCAAAATTCAGCAAATTTGGAATGTTATTAGGCAAAAGCAATAGAAAGTTAAGTGGCATCGGCTCATCTGGTTCGCTGGACATATCCCCTAACATGCTATTGTTAATTGCTTGGCTGGCAATCCTTAATAGACTCCCCACCAAAGATAGGCTTCTAAAATGGGGTTTGAATCTGAATGACAATTTGTGTTTATCGTGCAAGCGAAGTCCTGAATCTCGGGATCATCTTTTCTTCACATGCAAATACTCTAAAGAGGTATGGAGTAAGGCACTACATCTATGCGACCTTAACAGAAAACCATTGAGCTGGAATATAGAATTGAATTGGGGAATATCAAAACTAAAAGGCAAAGCACACTTAACTCTTATATGTAGGATTGCTTGGAGTGCTACAATTTACTTTGTTTGGTGTGAGAGGAACAATAGAGTATTTGGTAAAGCAGAAAATGACACATCTCAGACTCTAATGAAGATTGCAACAGTGGTGCAAGGTCGAATGCATTGTCTAAAGTATACTGCTCCAGACCCTATTAATATCCAACTTAGCCAACGTTGGGGATTTAGCCAAAACATTTTTTGTGTAGATATTTTACATTTACTGTATAGTTTCTCTTTGTAAAGTTTTGACTCACAAACTTTAGTACATAACCACTAGCAGTTATTGCTTTGAGATAAATGAAAGTAACATTTCATCTTAAAAAAAAAGAAAGTGCTAATAAAGTTCTTTTATTCATGAACTGAATAAAGTGGTGGCAAACTTTTGGTGGGGTAGTACGGATGATCGAAGAAGGATTCATTGGAAGACTTGGGAGTCTTTGTGTGTCTCGGAGGCAGATGGGGGTTTGGGCTTCCATGACTTTGAGGCTTTTAACTTATCCTTGTTGGCTAAACAGTGTTGGCGCTTAGTCCAGAATCCAACATCTCTATGTTTTCGGATTATGCGAGCGAAATATTTTCCTAATGGACATTTCCTTACGGCAAGAGTGGGTTCTAATCATTCTTTCCTGTGGCGGAGTTTGTTATCGAGGAGGAAGGTTTTGATTGAGGGTTCTCGATGGAGGGTGGGAATTGGTAACTTAGATGTTTGGCAGGATCGTTGGCTAGATAAGCCTCCACTGTATGTGCCGCAACCTCGGGAAGGGGTCATGAAGATTCCAATGAAAATAGCTGAGTTGATGGATTTTGAGAATAGAACCTGGCATGAGGATAAGTTGTTACAGTATTTTGAAGACGAGGATATTGTTCGTATCTTATGTTTGCCGATTCTGCGACGTCCAACTCGGGACTATTTTATTTGGAATGAATCAGTGCTTTGTAATTTTATTATCCGATCGGCATATTATGTGGCTCGTAGATGTTTAAGAAGGGCTGGTTCGACGTCGGAGGAGAGGAATCCTGTTTGGAAGATTATTTGGGATTCAACTATTTTACCGAAAATGAAATATTTTCTTTGGAGAGTACTCGGAACATTTTACCGTTAAAGACAACTTTGATTCGAAGAGGGATGGATATTGTTGATACTTGTGATACTTGTCGTGGGCAAGAGATTTCAAGTTTTCATGTCTTCTTTGAGTGTCCCTTGAGCCGACGGGTATATGAATTGGCTGCTCTATGGGTGGAGTCATTTGTTGAGGACTGGGATGGTGAGATTGATTTTTGGCCTTATTTTCTAACTAAAGCTTCACGTGTTGGGCGTATAGACACAACTATTTGCATTTTATGGCTACTTTACCAAAATAGGAACTCGTGTGTTCATAACCAGATTTGTCGAAAGCCAGAAGCTATGGTTTCGGCTGCTACTGAGTTAGTGCGCCAGTTTCATGAGGGATCTCCGACAACTACTACTACGAGGTCTTCTACTCGGCGGTGTTCAGTGTGGAAGCCTCCTTCATCAGGATTGGTAAAGATTAACTCTGATGCCTCATACTCTGCTCAAGATAGTGTTGCGGGGCTTGGGGTAGTGCTACGAAATGCTGAAGGGGAAGTGGTGGCCAGTGCTTCGCGGAAGTTAGACTTTGTGGCTGACTTGTTATATGCTGAGGTTCATGCTCTATTATTTGCTTTTGAGGTAGCATTGGAGTTGGGTATCACGCATTGTGTTATTGAGAGTGACTCATTAATCGCCATTAATGAGATTAATAGCGCTAAACCTTCCTGGTGGGAGGGTGGTGATCTTATTCACGAGATTCGGGAGTTGGCTTTGTTATTTGATGAGTGATCCTTTGCTCATATAAATAGGGAGGCCAATGTTTTGGCACAAAGATTAGCTGGTTTACTAGTTGATCATGTGTGGTGCGGGTCTTTACCACCCGGCGTTTGTAATCCCGATTCGACTAATCAATGAATTATGATATAATTTTGCTAAAAAAAAAAACCAAACCATTAACTACTCTACATGGATTTTAATTGTCACTCGCTTTAGAAACACTTTCCTTATAATCATCACGTGGGGGAGAAATCTATGGAAACTACCCCCAACTTATTTTTAGTAGCGTGGGTTTTCTAGTTTTTAAATCATGAACCGATTACCTTGTCTTTTACGTATCACATCTGAAACTTAACTTACCAATACTTTTATACTTATATATACTAGTCTTCACTTCCACGTGCGTTGCACGTGATCCATCGCGTTTAAATTAAATAAAAATTAAATTAATAATTGAAATTAATTATAAGTAGACATGTCAAAACATGAGACGAACCTGATAACCCGCCCATCTCGATTGAACTCGATTTGATCAGAAAAAAAAAAGTAAACGGCCCGAATCTGTACGATCCAGATCGACAAACACATAACCCGAATGACCCGAAAATATTATAAAATAAAATTATATTTTATTCAATAAAATCCACATTATTATAATTTTAACATTCTAAATTATCATTTATTGAATGGAATTTATATTATTATTATAATTTTACCTACTATGATTAAATTTGCTAAATTTCATTATGTTAACAATAATTATATGAATAATTACTAAATCTGTTATATGAATAATTTATGATAAATTTATAATTAAGAATTTATTTTTTTACAAATTGAATAAATAATAATAACAAGTAGGGCGGCCTGCGCTTGCGCTGCAGTCATCTTCTTATTATGGCTATTTTTTTGTAGTTGTTTAAGTCAGTTAGTAAGAAGATATTTCATTGGCTGTAAATTAATTAGTTAGGAGAAACTCATACATCGAAACAAATAATTCGCATTTATAAAGCAAAGCACATGACCTCTCTTTCAATCTAAAAGTGCATTACCTAAATTCCACTCCATCTCTAGGTAATTCATCAAAATAAAACTAATATTCTACTCCTCCATCTCTAGATAATTCATCTAAATAAAGCTAATATTAATTGTTACTTGAAGTGTATGTTGATTATCTAAAAAACATACTACACTGCAGTCATTTTTTAATCTTGATTGCAATTGTTAAATTAATGAACTCGGGTAGGTGGAAGAATTTGGCTTCTGCATAAGGAAGGCCTAATTTTTGTAGTCAAGGAGCATGTATAGTTGTCGTAGGAAAATTGAATTAGTTGAGAGCATTTGCAGGAGTATATGTAATTTACACAATGCATCTCAAAATAATTGTACTTAATATTGGTTAACTGTGCTTTTGAAAATGTGGAAATATACTAAACATAAACAACTAATGAAAACCTCAATAAAAGGAAGTCGAATGATAAATAAAAGAAAAACTTTTTGTAAAATAAAAGAGGAATAAGGAAATGTTAAATTTAAGTATCGAATAATATAATCAACAAATAAATCCAGATTTACCTCAAAATGTTGCGGTGAGAAGTGAAAG
Organism: Corchorus olitorius; assembly: GCA_001974825.2. Taxonomy (NCBI): domain Eukaryota; kingdom Viridiplantae; phylum Streptophyta; class Magnoliopsida; order Malvales; family Malvaceae; genus Corchorus; species Corchorus olitorius. Next base: position 64,178 of record AWUE01018689.1, on the reverse strand, counting down.
CTCCTCACTTTAGGTTATGTCATCCTAAGGCGCTGCTAAATTAAATGGAATGATCTTATCAATGACCACCAAGAAAGTTTAGGAAACAAAATGGAGTCCATGTGAAACCAATTCAAAGAAATGTTAGGGAAGAAAGAAATCCACCCAAATAGAAATGAAGACGAAAGGAAAATAGAACTGCAATGTCAATAGTTTACCCATGAATCAACCATTATTGTAGGTACATTTGTTGCACCAATCCTTTGGAATTCCGGCAGAGGAGTTGAACCGGTAAATCCTAATATCTACACACAATTAATATGTAATTAAAACATAGTTAATCATAAATATAAAAATAGTAAATTACAAAAAAAGACAGCAGGAAAAGTAAGGGAGAAAATTCATCGAGGGCCTTTTTAGTCACCCGAAAAGTGAGAAAAGACCAAAAAAAGCCAAAAGGAGGCACCACATTGATCCTCAATTTGGCCTTTAAATAATTTCCGTAGTCAATAATAATAATAACAATAATAATAATAATAATAATAATAATAATAATAATAATAATAATAATAATAATAATAATAATAATAATAATAATAATAATAATAATAATAATAATAATAAATAATAATAATAATAATAATAATAATAATAATAATAATATGTATAATTTTTTTCCATTAGGTTTACTATTAATCTCACCGGTAAGGTTTATAATTCTAATTTCATTTTTATGGATATTTATATTATTAATTAATTTATAATTTTAATTGATGTAATGAAAGAAAATAAATTTATATATTATATAACCAATATTTATTTGAACACATACCCCACTTAATAATTAATTATGTATTTAATATTCAAAGTTAATATCTTAAGGGACACATGTCAACTCTTTTAAACACCGTATATGTAGTTTGCTAAATTTCGCCGTTAGTGGATTAAATAAATTTAAAAATTAAACATTAAAAATTTTCAGACTGACCTAATTGACCCGAATCCTAGACCTGAAAAATTCAAAACCCAAATAACCAAGAACCCGATTGACCCGAGACCAAGACACGAACCCGTCTAACCCGAGAGCCAAATGACCCGAATCGTGATGAGGCAAACTAGAAAAAATTACCTAACTCATTTGAGTTGGACCAGATGACGATAACCCGAAACTCCCCACCCTGCCTGATTGATACCTCTAACTTTATAAGTCAAAGGAAATAATTGTATGTTACTCCTCTTTTTATTTTTTAAAACTTTAAATTCTTGTTATATAGATACACACTCAAAAAATAGAAACAGCTCAATCACTATAATTAAATTTTAAATAAATTTTTAACTTAATTAGTTTTAAAAAATGATGAATAATTAATGAAGACAACTTATTTTAACTTGTAAAGTTGATAATGATACTTTTATTAGTTTATATTATAATTGAAATGGGTCCATAACTAACATAAAGTCTCAAATTTTTTAAAATTAAAATAATAATAATAAAATATTTATAAAATATTGAATTTAATTTAAATAAAATAGAGTTTTGAGTAGAATAAAACTGTAAAAATTTATTTCTAAAAAAACTGTAAAAGTTTGAACAATATCATTTAAGAAATATACTTAAAAAATTCTAAATATATCAAGTTTTTTTTTAAAAAAAAATTAAAACAGTAAAATGGTAAACTAAAATAGTTATAAGGATATTAGATTTAATTAAATAAAAATAGAGTATTTAGTTGAGTAAAATAGTAAAATGGTAAAATAAAATAGTTATAAAGATATTAGATTTAATAATTAAATAAGTATAGAGTTTTTAGTTGAGTGAAACTAGAAAAATTTAAACAATGCCATTTCAGAAATATGTTCGAAAAATAAGGATATAATGGACGATTCAAAAATTTTACAAGAGGTCGTACTTTTTAATATATATATATATATATAACTTATATAACTTATATAATATATATTTTTTTATATTATTATTTTCTTTTCTTATATTTTATATATGAAACGTCATGAACTAATTATAATGATTTCAGTTTATTCAATATATATTAGAAATTGTTTATACCTCAATTTACAATTGAGGATAAATTGGTCATTGAACTTGGATAATCAAGATGACTGATCAGGATTTGTCTCCAAAGTCTAATGGTAGTTGGATTTTGTACCACCTTAATTTTATTATGATTAGGAAAAGACTTTTTAATTAATAATTAAGTCCAAATTAAATGAGACAATTCCAATATATAGTATATACTATATATATTTTTAATTACTCCTTTTGCCTTTTTTTGGTCTTTTCTCACTTTTCGGGTGACTAAAAAGGCTCTCAATGAATTTTCTCCCTTACTTTTTCTACTGCTCTTTTTTGTAATTTACTATTTTTATATTTATGATTAAGTGTGTTTTAATTACATATTAATTGTGTGTGGATATTAGGATTTACCGGTTCAACTCCTCTGCTGAAATTCCTAAGGATTGGTACTATAAATGTATCTGCAATAATGGTTGATTCATGGGTAAACTATTGACATTCTAGTTCTGTTTTCCTTTCAACTTCATCTCTATTGGGGTGGGTTTCTTCTTCCCTAACATTTCTCTGAATTGGTTTCACATGGATTCCGTTATGTTTCCTAAAATTTCCAGGTGGATGTTGATCAGATCCTTCCATTTAATTTAGCAGCTTCCTAGGATGGCATAACCTAAAGTGGGGAGCTTTCGCTTCTCATCGCAACATTTTGAGGTAAATCTGGATTTATTTGTTGATTATATTATTTGATACTTAAATTTAACATTTCCTTATTTCTCTTTTATTTTACAATTTTTTTTTTAATTTATCATTCGACTTTCTTTTTATTGAGGTTTTCATTAGTTGCTTATGTTTAGTATATTTCCACATTTCCAAAAGCACGGTTAGCCAATGCTAAGTACAATCATTTTGTGATGCATCGTGTAATATGCTCCTGCAAATGCTCTAAACTAATTCAATTTTCCTGAGATAACTAGACATGCTCCTTGACTACAAAAAATTAGGCCTTCCTTATGCAGAAACCAAATTCTTCTACCTACCCAAATTCATTAATTTAACAATTGCAATCAAGATTAAAAAATGACTACAGCGTACTATGTGTTTTTAGATAATCAACATACATTCCAAGCAACAATTAATATTAACTTTATTTTGATGAATTATCTAGAGATAGAGGAGTAGAATATTAGCTTTATTTTGATGAATTACCTAGAGATGAAGTAGAATTTAGGTAATGCACTTTTAGAATGAAAGAGAGGTCATGTGTTTTGCTTTATATATGTGAATTATTAGTTTCGATGTATGAGTTTCGGCTAACTGATTAACTTACAGCTAATACAATATCTTCTTACCAACTGACTTAAACAACTACAAAAAATATAACCCTAATAAGAAGATGACTGCAGCGCAATCGCAGGCCGCCCTGCTTGTAATAATTATTTTTTTAATTATTATTGAAGGAAATAACAAAGGCGCAGGATCTTTAATTAGATTATGTGCTGCACCGCTTCAGGCCCAGGATGAGGATTAATTCTCCAAGTGCAGCAATTGTTTAATACTGCGTGCAGAGACATGAGGAAATATTGACTTAGTATTTGTGGCATGTCTACAATATTCTCACATTAATATCAAGACTTAGCCGCCCATACCCTGTGCCACTTCAGGTGCATCAAGATGATGACTTTTACATGTAGTGCGATTAAGGACATTACGATAAATTGGCTTGATTAACCAAGGGCGAGCATGCCGATTCCAATAATGAGCTTTCACAATGTTTTCTTTAGCTCATCGCATGCTCTTGGTGAAATCTTGGCCTAATCTGACTCAGTTTGTAACTTTTCCGTTGTTTTCAATTAAGGACACATGCTCTGGAAAGGTGAATTTTAAATGAGATTTGGCACCCGGCGCATGGAGCCATGTTTGTAATGTTAATGATAGTCCATGACTAGTCATTTTCGTGCCATAATCCATTTGACCATTTTTGACAACTTGTTCAAGTCTTTCAGTCAAGGACAAGTGGCTTTCTGCTCCGTTTAAAGCCAATTTTTTAAGGTGATTTATGTTGTTTTCGAACCATAAGCTAAATATGATTAAGTTAGAGTATGTTTCATAGTTTAATGGTTCAAGATCAAGTTCAAGTACATTTGAGCTGTTTCGTCGCCAAATCTATCACCTTGCGCAATGCAGACGCAACATGGACACGCGTATATGCGCCTGGGTGGTGAGAAATCCGAAAGTTGTATGAAGTTCGTGGCGCAGAGTAGATTCACATGGTGCATGGCGTCAGAAGGCATATCAAGTCATTACAATAATTTCCTGGAAATTTCCTTGAAGCGCATGAAGGAAGTCCAACAAGATGACGCAGGAAGGTTGCTGCACCAAGTTAGAAATGAAGCTAGGCCGCTGACCCATCAAGCTTCAAGGCCCATGCTGTCCCCTATAAATAGAGGTCTCCTCCACTAGTTTTCAACACGCTTTAATCTTGTCTCCTGGCACAAAAATACTTGTAACCCGTTATAAGTTCATAAATAACAATTTGCTTGTTATTTTTCTCTCTTTTTCATGAAGAATGACTTTTGAACACAATTATTTTGAGAACACAATCTGGCATTGATGATTTAAATGCTTCGGTGTGACTTTGATCCAGCTCCCACAAATCCATTCGTCTGATCTATAATCTGCTGCATCCGGCAACAACTTTACGTTTTTGCAATCTTTGTCAATTTCAGCAAATTGACTGGCACGCCCTGCATTGCAATTAGATTTATTTCGCAAAAACTCGCAAAGAGGTTTTTGGCGCGACAGAAACTAATTAAAATATAAATGTGAGAAATTCCTCGGTTCAACACAACTTGATTCAGATTAGTTAAGATCCAATGTGATTATAAGATATTGGGAGTTTGTACCAATAAATAAATACAGATCATGTGGAGAAGAGTGTTAGATAGTAATTTAATTTCCAACTCCTCAAGCCGAGAAATTATTAGGTGGGACTAACTCACCACGTCATCTATGGGACCAACCAATAATATGATGACAACTCATCAATTTTCTAAAACTTTATACCAGTAATATCTCAAATTTGGGGACTTACCCTTTATACATGATTTATTTTAAAAGGGGGCTAAACCTTAAGCTAAAATTGTGCCTAAATTTAAGAGATCATTTGACATGACACAATTTTAGTGGTTAGTCCCATGACTGACATGGTGGAACGGTCTCATCTAATAATTTCTTTTTAACCGTGCTTTTATACCCCGTGGGAAGAATCATAGGCAAAAATCTAACTATTTTTGTTTACTTTTTTTTAAGAAAGTGTAATTTTCATTCATGAAAATGAAATTACATCGTTCATAACATAAATTACAATAGATTGAATTTCTTCATCAACGTCTTGATCTGGATCTGTCATCATGATATGAATTCTTTGAATTGGAGTTTCGAACCTTTCCCATGAGTTTCTAGCACGCGTGACACCTCTTCATTTTCGCTTCTGTGAGCTTTCACCAACAACAGAAAGGTGAGTGATCCAAAAACCTCCCCGATTGATCCGAAAACCACAAAGAAACCCATCTCAATATGATGATGAAATCCCCGATCTATTGTAAACTCAAAAGACATCAAACAAATTGAATAAACTGACTCGACAAACTAAACTAACTCAAACATCTAAGATCTAAAGATCTGGAGACTCATAACCCAAACAGATCAACATATATGTGGGATTTTATTCTAAAACTAAAGAAAAAAACAAGATACGAAATAAAAAATCAAAACCCCTCCTCCCCTTGACAATAATAGTCAAAGAGGATTTTTCAAAAAAAAAAAAATAGCCAAAAAGGAGGAGCGAAAAGAGAACAAAGAGAAAAACTAGAGAAGGGAGTAAAGGGGGGAGACGGCTAGGGTTTTTTATTAATGACATCTCTTAGAGTAGACAACTAATATTTATGTTACTAAATTAATCTATTTAGTCAAAAATCTAATAACTAGAGTCTAGGCTTTAAGCTTAGATTAAACAATTTGGTCCATAATGATATTGAAATTCATCAACCGGTAAGGAGGCCGAAAATTGGCCATCAAATCAATGTTAAATACACTTCATTTCCTATTGGAATTAGTATTCACTAACCAAAAAGAAAGGCGGTTTAAGATCTTCACTATATATATAAAACGGGCTAAGTGAATTGATCGGGTAAAGTTGTTTCTTTTAGGTTGATTTGGGAAAAGTTTTGAACGGCACTCTCTCCTCCTCGGTCTTTTGTTTTTCAGGGGATTGGATTGGATTTTTCCTTATGGATGGTTTGGGTGCTAAAGAGGAGGCAGAAACAACAAGGATGGCTGCCAAGAAGGACGAATTAGAAGAAATGAGGAATCAAGAATTAGCCCAACTTTTCAAAGCCTTTCAGGACAAGTTTGAGAAGCTGAGGTCTGAGCAAAAGGCATTGGAGGAGAAGCTGCAGTTAGAGATGAACTTGTTCAAGGGGGAACTTTTCAAGGTATGTAAGAGCCTCCGTAACTCTATCTTTTATTTCCCCCGGTTCTCTTTGACATTCTAATGATTGCTTTTATATATGTTGTGCTGCAAATTATAGTTGAATGGAATATATATGACAATTGTTTCTTTCAAAGACTATTTTGCCATGTGGTTTCTGCAATATATATGTTAGCTAATACTAATGTGGTGGTTTGTGGGAATCACAGAAGGTTTATTTCGCAAGGAGACTAGTTTTGGCAAAACCAAAGTATCAGCAACACCTGGGATTGTGTACGTGAAAGGTTTTGCGGGGAAAGTTTTTAGGGTATGGAAGGAAAATAGTGGCGTGGTCCGTAAGATATTTACGAGAGCTACGGGAGTAATAAGATTGCATTCTCCCATTTATTTCATGAAACAGTATCTGAAGATTGTGTATTGGCTGAAGTTTACAAACTGGCAACAATGGAGCGAGAGAGGGTGGTATTGAAGATTTGGAGTATGCTGGTTTAGATTTTTCCTGGCTCAAAGACTTGGTACAGGCTGGAAACAAGTTTGAAGATTATGAATATATAAAGAGTTGGACAAGAAGAGCAGGGAAATTATGAGAATGAAGGCAAAGAGTGAAAGACTACCTACAGTTCTCTTTTTCTCCCTCTTTTAACTGCTTGTTTAGTAGTGAAAAGCCATGCTTCATCTCATTGGCCAAGCAGTAACCTTTCTTACGGCTTCTATAAAATCACTTTATCTCATTTGACTTGAAATTCAAACGAGAATCCAGTCTCCAGATCATTGTTTTTTTTTAATATCAAATCAGCTTTGGTTAAATTTAGAATTGGATAGGTTGTCGAAATTGACCTCATTTTTCTACCTCTTGAAATTTACAGTATGGTATGGGTTTATATTACCTTCAATTTTACCTTCAAGCAAACGTAAATGCTTGGCTGGGAACGGATTTGCTGCTTCCTTTTGTCGGTGCCTTCCTTGCTGATTCCTTCGTCGGCCATTACCTCACCATTGTCATTTCTTCAATCATCTATATTTTGGTAATTAATTTTTGTTTTATATTTTTGGTTTTTCCTTTTGTTTTTGGTATTCTTGTATCTCGTCTGATTCTTGTCTATATTCAGGATAATCTGAGTTGGAGTCTTGGGTTTGGAATCCCATGCATTTCCATGATTCTTTCCCTTCTTCTTTTCTTACTTGGAATCCCAACTTATCGCTATAAAATTACTAAGAGAGATTTCGAAAGGTGTGGAAATTTATGCAATTTTGAAGACATCGAAGGAGCAAAAGCAACATTAAGGCTGATTCCAATATGGATTACAAGCTTGGTATTTGCCATTGTAATTGCGCAATGCCAAGGGAAAACAATGGACAGAGAAATTTTCTCATCAGGCTTTGAAGTTCCAGCTGCTTCACTTCAATCCTTCATTCCCATTTATGATCGAGTCTTTGTTCCTATAGCAAGAACTTTCACTAAGGAACCTGCTGGAATCGCAATGCTTCAAAGAATTGGAACTGGGATTCTCCTATCTGCAGTTTGCATGTTAGTTGCTGCACTGATTGAGACCCGAAGGCTTGAAATTGCTGAAAAAAATGGGCTTGTTGATCAACCAAATGCCATAATTCCAATGAGCATGTGGTGGCTGGTGCCTCAATATGTATTGCTTGGAGCAGCAGATGTTTTCACCAGAGTTGGGCTGCAGGAATTTTTCTATGATCAAATTTCAAGTGAATTAAAGAGTGTGGGTCTTGCCCTCTATCTTAGTGTCTTTGGGGTAGGGAATTTTCTAAGTAGCTTTCTTGTCTCCATGGTTGAGAAAGCAACAGCAGGTGCCTGGTTGCCTGATAATCTAAATCAGGGACATCTTAATTACTTCTATTGTTTGCTTGTCGGAGTCAATTTAGTTGGTATATATGGGGGCATTCTTATTTTTTTCTACATCTTACGTTTATAACAAAAGAAACACAAATTAGTTATAGATAGGATTATTGTTAATTTGCCTCATTGGTGAAGTAAATTAAGGCACAATGGGGGTAAGATATATATTGAAATGTTCTCCTTTTTTTTTTCCTTTTTTTTTGTTGGCCAGAAAGAAATATGAATCTAAAAATGCTCAATGTTTAAACTTATGTATCATGTAAAATGTATATTACTCCATATAGAGGGCTACTACAACCCCCACTACTTGGGGTACGACCAATATCCAACAACTAGTGTATCATTTTTTATTGGTACTAAACCCCCTAGTAGTGGGGGGTTTAGTAGTACTCAAATCATTCCCCATAAATATATTGAAGTATATCAGATTTTGAATTTTATATAAGTGAGGTGACTGATATTAACTTAATTAATTAGTACATATTATAATTATCCGAATTAACTTGGAAAACAAATCATTGATTAACCGGAACTAGAATAGATAGAATAGATGATATATATGTAAATGAAATTAGAAAGATAATATTAGAAATTGCTATACTATAGCATAAATTGAGAAAAATATTCTTCTCACTTTTGGATCTAAATCTTGTTTTACCGCTGGAATTATTTGATTGTAGAGTCTCAAACATTTTCCAATTCCACACATGCATGATGACAAGTGAATAAGTGATTCAAGAATCTCATTGATTAACCTCTAAATAATAAATACAGGTGATCCATAAATAGCAGGGAGTACTCAGTCAGTTAAGCAGTCAACTCCAAGTCCAACTGCCAAAGAAAACTAAACTTAATGCCAAAAGAGTTATTGGCCGCCCAAATATATGGCAACGGGGTGTAGACTGTAGACTGTAGACTGTTGTGCTTTCTCCAGAAGATATGGCAACGCTAATCTCCAATATCTCCGCCGCTGAAACTCCACTTTTAGAGGAAGACACCGTAGACGGTTGCGTTGATTGCAAAGGCCGCCCCGTCTGCAGGGCCAACTCCGGCGGCTGGAGGTCCGCATCTTTCATCATAGGTGCTACTTCCACCCATTCAACCTTTTCTCCAAATCATTGATCGAATTGTAAATAACCTGATGAAGAGAATTATAATATAATTTACTGTCCAAATTTTGTTCTAGGCGTCGAGATTGCTGAGAGGTTTGCATATTATGGAATCGAGTCCAACCTTATCTCTTACTTAACGGGACCTCTGGGGCAGTCCACCGCCGCTGCGGCTGAGCAAGTCAACGCTTGGTCTGGAACGGCGATGCTTCTGCCACTCTTGGGAGCTTTCGTTGCTGATTCTTTCCTTGGCCGATACCGCACCATTATTGTCGCTTCTCTTCTTTACATTTTGGTAATTATAATTTTCCTCTCTTTTTTTTCCACTCATTTTTTAGCTTAATATTGATAAAAAGGATTGAAAAAAAAAAGATTTAGCAAGAAAAAGAACAAGCAATTTCATAAATACCTCTATTGATGAATCATATGAACAAGCAAATTCATATAAAGGTTTTTTGAACTCTGATTTTTATCCCTTTTTATGAAGAAACTATGAATTGAAAGGTATGCTTCAGGCATGTCACACACGAACTTGAATTTAATGTAAGATATGGTATGTATCTGACATGGCTATGCATATTTTTTTGCAAATTGTTACATTAATCTGGAGGATCTAAGTATCATACCCATATATATTTGAAGTTTCCATTAAGTTTTTTTTTTTTTTGGGTTAAACAAGGGGTACATTAGGAGAAATTAATTAGCTTTCTGTTAATATGGACGCTTTCATGGTTCCTAATTAGTCACTAGTCAGAACAAGAACTGTCTATCAAATATATGTAGTATAGCGGAAATTGCTCAAGTTTCCTTGATTCAACTATCTTTTGGTGTGCACATGATCTATTTAAACCATGTTTCCAATGGCTAGTCGGCAATCGAGATTCAAGACAGTCTTACACCTTAGAAAAAAAATTATCGAGTTGGGCAATGCCTTGTAATACATTTTGTGTTTTCATCGGTGCTGCTAATGAGAGCAGGACTTTTTGTTCAGATTGTCATTTTGGCTTTGCTTTGAGGAAAAAAAAAAGGCTACTTGAAATGTGTGCTTCCAACCTTTGAAAGATCCACAAATTGATATGCAGTGCAAAATCTATCTACTGATCTAAGATTTTCAAGCTGTAATGTTAATGTTCTCCAGGAATGCTGATATTTACAACCTATGGCCCGGAAATTAATAGATTAGGCAGTAGGCCAATTTTCCTCCCCTCAGGAAAAACAGAGAATATGCTACTACAACTGATGAAATGCTGTCTGCTATTAGAATGCATCTTAGTTGCTTGAGTCTTGATTGAGAGTGTCAGCAACATATGCTACTTGTTCCATTTGAATACATTAGTACCAAAAAGATTAGTGTAAAAAACATAGGCTCTTGTGCATCCTGTGTAACTTTTTTTTTTTTTGTGTATTATAAACTATCTTATTGATCCTAGAAAGGAAATATGTGGATTGTAGGCTAGAGTTAGAGGTGTTACCTCAAGTTATCTTAAACGTTTTGATTATAAGAAATGAGCTATCTCAATCTCAAACTTGCGAGGATGCTAGTAAGTACTGCTTAAACAAGCTGCTTGAGAAGCAATTCAAGCTTAGGCACACATAAAACTTGATCAATTTGTATGCCATATAGCAATCTACTATTGGTATAGTTGAGTTATTCAGCTTTAAACAAATGAAATTATGTTAGAGCCTAGAGGCTGGAGATTTGAATTAGTGATCAGGTTTGATTTATTTATCTTAAAAATTTCATTAATTGTGAGAATACTGTCTGAGGTTTTATTCCCTTATTGATTTTTGGAATAATTTACAGGGGCTAAGCTTGTTAACTTTCACGGCTACTCTTCCTTCTGGCTGCCAAACTGCTGGTATCTTTACATCATGTGCTTCTCACTTTCAACTGGTATTGTTCTTCTTTTCACTCATTTTAGTAGCGCTGGGACAAGGTGGACAAAAGCCATGTGTTCAAGCTTTTGGTGCAGATCAGTTTGATACTCAAAATGAAGAGGAGTGCAAAACAAAGAGTTCATTCTTTAATTGGTGGTATTTTTGTACGTGTACTGCTATGTTTATTACACATTGGGTTCTAAATTACATCCAAGACAATCTTAGTTGGGTTCTTGGATTTGGGATTCCCTGTGTTATAATGGTCGCTGCACTGGTTGTTTTCTTGGGTGGGACGAGGACTTATCGTTATAGTGTCAAAAGTGAAGAGAACAATCCGTTTGTGAGAGTTGGTCGTGTTTTCATTTCAGCAGTAAGGAATTGGAATAAAGCAACTTCAGCAATAGCTGCAGAAGAGGAAGCACATGGAACTCTGCCATCTGAAAGTTCCAAGCAATTTAAGTAAGTGCATAATCTTCCTTTTTAAACTAAAGAACAATAATATATATGCCTGGTAAAAGCTTCCATGATGAAAAAAATTGATATTTATGGAAAATGATCTCTAATTACTTTGCATCTTATGTCTAGCATCTTCTTAAACAAGGCAATTTCCTTGGTACTTTGAGATGTCGATGTCAGGATCCTGTGAAATGATAACTTTGTTGTTCAGAATTAGTTCACTGTCTTTCTTTGTTCCATGAAACACATTCAAGATCTTGTTTATACATGTTCAGACCTGAATTGTTTCCCTTTATCATTCCAGGTTGAGCCTATTATTACCAGGGAGCTTATTGCTGTTTTCTTGTCTTTTTCCAAATATGATGTGATTGTTCTAACTTGAACTTGGCTTAACTTTAACCTAGTGCCTAGTTGCGGTTTCCAAACAATAACATCTGTACTGTAACATTTCTAATGCGGTAGATTCCTCAACAAAGCCTTGCTTGCTACGGATGGGTCAAAGGAACATGGAAAAGTTTGTAGCATCAAAGAGGTTGAAGAAGCGAAGACTGTTCTAAGGCTTGTCCCTATATGGTTTACAAGCTTGGTTTATGCTGTTGTCTTTGCACAATCCTCAACTTTCTTTGTCAAGCAAGGAGCTACAATGGACAGATCAGTAACAGCAGATTTTAAAATATCATCTGCTTCACTACAGTCATTTGCAAGCCTTGCAAGTATTCTCTTCATTCCTATATATGACCGCCTTCTCGTTCCATTCGCAAGAGGCTTGACTAGGAAACCTGCTGGAATTACAATGCTTCAGAGAATTGGAATTGGGATGCTTTTATCTGCAATATCTATTGTAATTGCTGCCTTAGTTGAGATGCAGAGGCTCAAGACTGCTCGAGAATATGGCTTGGTAGACGATCCAAATGCCACGGTTCCAACGAGCGCGTGGTGGCTGGTTCCTTCTTATGTTCTGTTCGGAGTGTCCGATGTGTTCACCTTGGTTGGTTTTCAAGAATTCTTTTATGATCAGGTCCCAAATGAATTGAGGAGTGTTGGCCTTGCTCTCTACCTGAGCATCTTTGGAGTTGGAAGCTACTTGAGTAGCTTTCTAATCTCAGCCATTGAGAATACAACTGGTGGGAATGGTGGAGATAGCTGGTTTTCAGACAATCTAAATCGGGCACATCTTGATTACTTTTATTGGCTACTTGCTGCACTTAGTGCCATTCAATTGGCCCTCTACTTATATTTTACAAAATCTTATGTTTATAAGAGCAAAAGTAGACTATAGTCTTGTGTTCTGAGCAAAGGTGATTTTTTTGCTGCAACTCTTGACAATGATGAACAAATTTGTATATGAAGTGAAGGACCAACGGAATAAAAAATGAAAGTTGATGATGTAAAATGTCCAAAATAAGACTTTGGGGTAATTTGACACTTTTTTTTTTTTTGACAAATGAGAGAGCTAATTTAGAACTCTAGATTAATTGGGACTTAAATAATGTGAGATATAGCAATTTTCATAAATGCCCATGAGGCAGAGGTTGCCGGGGTTCAAGGAGTATCATTTTTTGTCTTTACTACACTCTTTAACTTACTACCCATTACCAACACAAGCAGTTCTGCAGTTGAATTCTAAACGTAATGATAATATACAAATCCAGTCCGCCATTGGAGGTGGGTACCAATCGATCATTGAGTTTAGTTTCACATTTTTCAAGTGACTGAAGTTTATCAGTAGCTTTGTTCATCATCCAAACTCCAATGGCGATCTCCAATCTCTCCGCTGCTGAAAGTGAAACTCCACTACTGGATGACACTGTCGACGGTTGCCTTGACTACAAAGGCCGCCCTGTTCGCAGATCAAACTCCGGCGGTTGGAGTTCTGCTGCTTTCATTATAGCTGTAGAAATTACTGAGAGGCTTGCTTATTACGGAATCTCTTCCAACCTCATTTCTTACTTGACGGAGCCTCTGGCCCAGTCCACCACTACCGCCGCTGCACAAGTCACGCCTGGTCTGGCACCGCCTCTCTTCTCCCACTCTTCGGAGCTTTCGTTGCCGATACTTTTCTTGGCCGATACCGCACCATCATTCTTGCTTCCCTTGTTTACGTTTTGGTAATTCCATATTTTTCTATTTTTTTTTAATTTCATTACTTCTTATATGAAACGAAAAGAAAATTCCGCATGAATTTTCTGCCTATTGTTTAAATTTAGGTTAGCATAAAATTGTGCCTGCATTAAGAATATTTGTGATAGTTTATGCATTAAGAAAATTAGAGATTAATGGAAATCGTTAGGGAGAAACAGAGGAAGTAATTAGAGAGATAAACCATGGGGGATCAGTAAAGGGGAGAAGTTTCGTAACTCAATCATTCATCATTCAGAAATTTTGGTTCAAAAGAAATTTTAATTCAAGAAACAAAGATTTAATTTATTTTAGTTCAGATGGCTCAAGCACTCTTCAACTTGTAAATCATTTGTGCATGACGAACACCATTCTCAAACCAGTGATGTTGCTTATCATGCTCAAAAATGAAATTTGAAACTTAATTCAAGCTTGATACAATCTTAAAACAGCCTTAAAACCAACTGGAACGTGATCAAGCAGTTGCTTGACTTTGATTGTGCCGTTGTAAGCAGACGGTTAACTCCAGCTTTGGGCACATCAAAATTATTTCAAGGCCAACAGCTGCTCAAGAGTTTTTTACTTAATGTTGTATGGTACTTGCTAGTGTTTCAAGAAATAACTTGCTTTGGACTGATTTGCAGGGGCTAGGATTGTTGACTCTGTCTGCGGCTCTTCCTTCCAACAGCAATTTTGGTGGACAAAATGCAGATTATGTAACATTAAGTTCTGCTCCTCAGTATCAAATGATACAATTTTTTTCCTCACTTTATCTAGTAGCATTTGCTCTAGGTGGGCACAAACCATGCGTTCAAGCTTTTGGTGCAGATCAATTTGATCCACAGGACCCAGAAGAGTGCAAAGCCAAGAGTTCGTTCTTTAATTGGTGGTACTTTGGTATGTGTGGTGGCAACTTGCTAACCATGTGGATTTTAAACTACATCCAAGACAACATGAGTTGGGTTCTTGGATTTGGAATACCTTGTATTGTGATGGCTGTTGGATTGGTAATTCTTGTACTTGGAACGACAACTTATCGATTTAGTGTCAAAGGGGATCAAGAAAGCCCATTTGTGAGAATTGGTCGAGTGTTCCTTTTGGCAGTGAGCAATCGAAAAACACCATCTTCAGCAATTGCTGCAGAGGAAGAAGCTCAAGGTACTCTTCCAACAGAAAGTTCCAAGCAATTCAAGTAAGTCAGATGTCTTTGCATAAAAGCAAAATAGAACCATAGAAAGGGATAATAGAGCGTTAATGAAGAACTTAACTATCTAAAGCCTTTGAACCAGCTTTCTTCGAAAAAGAAAAAAAGAAAAGAGAAACTGATATTATGGTGAATGACTTACTTATGCACTCTCTTTTATTTTCATGTCATCTGAAAGAAGTCATGCTACTATTATCAAATGAAAGCTATAGTCTGGCATTTGACATGCGGGTGTTAGGATCTAGTAAAAGTATATCACTGTAGTTTTTTTCTTAAATAAGACATGTTCAAGAGATGTACTTTCTTTTCTCATTTTGTTATTACATTGTTTGAGGGATTACAATTAGAACTCTTGCTCATTTCTTTTCTTCTCAAACTATTACAATGTTTACAACTTATACTTTTCAGATTTTTGGGTTTGACATTCTTCTGGTTTATGAAAATAATCTTCCTAGTTACATTCACTATATATAACATCTCTAACATCTATGTGGATTTCTGAATTTGGTAGATTCCTCAACAAAGCCTTGCTTGCTCCAGATGGTTCAAAGGAGAGCGGAAAAGTAGGTAGCATCAGGGAGGTTGAAGAAGCAAAGGCTTTTATAAGGCTTGCACCAATTTGGGCTACATGCTTATTTTATGCAATTGTCTTTGCACAAACATCAACTTTCTTTACCAAGCAAGGAGCTACCATGGACCGATCAGTTACAACAGGGTTTGAATTACCTGCCGCTGCACTTCAGTCGTTCATCACCCTTTCCATTTGTTTGTTCATGCCTATATATGACCGCAATTTTGTTCCCTTAACAAGAGCTTTGACAGGGAAACCGGCTGGAATTACAATGCTTCAAAGAATTGGTATTGGATTGTTTCTATCTCTTACATTAATGGTAGTTGCCGCTTTGGTTGAGATGCAGAGGCTTAAAACTGCTCAAGAATATGGACTGGTGGACAAGCCAAATGTCACGGTTCCAATGAGCGTGTGGTGGCTGGTCCCTCAATACATTCTGTTTGGACTGTCTGAGGTGTTCACTATGGTTGGTCTTCAAGAATTTTTTTTTATGATCAGGTGCCAAATGAAATAAGGAGTATCGGTCTTGCACTCTACCTTAGCATCTTCGGTGTTGGAAGCTTCTTAAGTAGGTTTCTCATCTCTGGCATTGAGAATGCGACTGGTGGTGATGGCCGGGATAGCTGGTTTGCAAACAATCTGAATAGGGCACATATTGATTAATTTTATTGGCTGCTTGCTCTACTGAGTGCCTTGGGGTTTACTACATTGTGTAATTGTTTTTTCTAAGTTCAGGAAACTCTGCTACTGTCCAATATATATTATATTAGCGTTTGTGTAGAAATTATGAATTATGGAGTAAAAAATGATTCCTACATGATGAAAGAAAAATGTAGTGAATGCATTTGAATGCTAGGTAGCTAGTACTAGGTTAATAATGATTATTGGTTTCGGAATTTTCAAAGTGGCAAATTTGACCAATTAGAGAGCCAATTTACTGATTTAGATATTAAGCCTCGTATCGTATGCATGTGGAACACCGAACACGTCCATTTCATTTTTCTTTTCTTTTCTTTTAGTGGAGTAGTTTTTTAATTTTCTTTCAAAAAGTCCCAACTCCCAACCTATCTTTTTTGTCTTGCACTTATTGCCAAACTGATAAAGGACACTTTTGTTTTGTTTTATTTTATCAATCAATTATTGAGTTTTTTTTTTTTTTTTTTGGGCTCAACTCGACTATCAATTATTGAGTTTACTTTCAGATTTTTCAAGTGACTCAAAGTTTTTCAGTTGCTTTGTTCATCACCCAAACTCCAATGGCAATCTCCAATCTCCCCGCTGCTGAAACTCCACTACTAGATGACACCGTGGACGGCTGCCTTGACTACAAAGGCCGCCTCGTTCGCAGATCAAATTCCGGCGGTTGGAGATCCGCTTCTTTCATTATAGCTGTGGAAATTACTGAGAGGTTTGCTTATTACGGAATTTCTTCAAACCTCATTTCTTACTTGACGGGACCTCTGGCCGAGTCCACCGCAGCCGCCGCCGCACAAGTCAACGCCTGGTCTGGGGCTGCCTCTCTTCTCCCTCTCTTGGGAGCTTTCATTGCTGATTCTTTTCTTGGCCGATTCCGCACCATTATTCTTGCTTCTCTTCTTTACATTTTGGTAAATCCAAACTTTGCCATCTTTGTTTTACTTTCATTTCTTTATAAATGAAACAAATTGTGCCTGCATTAGGAATTTATGTTAATTTATTATATGCATTATTATATATATGTAAATTACTGATTAATAGCTTCATTAATTGTTTTTCATTCCCTCAAAAAAAAAAATTGTTTTTCTCATTGGGATCATCATCCAAGTCCTTTTGTTACATGATCCAATTGTTGATGGCAAAAAAGGAAAAAGAGATTAACAGAAAACATTGGGGAGAAACAGAGCAAGTAATTAGGGAGATCAACCATGGGGAATCAATAAAAGGGGAGAAGTTTCATAACTCAATTATTCATCATTCAGAAATTTCAATCTAGAAACTTATTATCATGCTGGTTGTGCCTTTTTGCTTCTTTTGTACTAAAATTTGTTAATTCATCCAAAGAAACAAAGAATCAATTTATGCTAGTTCAGATGACTCATGCACTATTGAACTTGTAAATCCCATTCTCAAACTAGTAAGGTTGCTTATCATGCTCAAACATGAACATTGAAACTTAACTCAAGCTTGTTACAATCTTAAAACAGCAGTAAAACCAACTTGAACGCGATCATTCTGTTGCTTGATTTTGATTGTGTCATTGTTAGCAGTCAAGTAACTCCATCTTTGGGCACATCAAGAGTAGTTCAAGGTCAACGGCTGCTCAAGATATTTTACTAAATGTTGTAGGGTACTTGCTAGTGTTTTATGGAATAACTTGCTTTGGACTGATTTGCAGGGGCTAGGATTGTTGACTCTGTCAGCCGCTCTTCCTTCTGTCAGCAATTCTGGTGGACAAAATGCAGATTATGTAAAATTAAGTTCTGCTCCTCAGTATCAAATGATACTATTTTTCTCCTCACTTTATCTAGTAGCATTTGCTCAAGGTGGGCACAAACCATGCGTTCAAGCTTTTGGTGCAGACCAATTCGATCCACAAGACCCAAAGGAGTGCAAAGCCAAGAGTTCATTCTTTAATTGGTGGTATTTTGGTATGTGTAGTGGCACCTTGATAACCCTTTGGATTTTAAACTACATCCAAGACAACATGAGTTGGGTTCTTGGATTTGGAATACCTTGTATTGTGATGGCTGTTGGATTGGTAATTTTTGTACTTGGAACGACAACTTATCGATTTAGTGTCAAAGGGGATCAAGAAAGCCCATTTGTGAGAATTGGTCGAGTGTTCCTTTTGGCGGTGAGGAATCGAAAAACACCATCTTCAGCAATTGCTGCAGAGGAAGAAGCTCAAGGTACTCTTCCAACAGAAAGTTCCAAGCAATTCAAGTAAGTCAGATGTCTTTGCACAAAAGCAAAATAGAACCATAGAAAGGGATAAATAGAGCGTTAGTGAGAACTTCTAAATATCTAAAGCCTTTATACAAGCTTTCATGAGAGAGAGAGAGAAACTGATATTATCGAAAGCGGCTTATGTGATCTCTTTTTATTTTCATGTCATCTGAAAGAAGTCACACTACTATTATTATCTAATTAAAGCTATATTCTGGCATTTGACATGTGGGTGTTAGGATCTTGTAAAAGTATATCACCGTAGTTTTTTTCCTTAACTAAGACATGTTCAGGAGATGTAATTTTTTTTTCTCATTTTGTTATTACATCGTTTGAGGATTACAGTTAGAGCTCTTCCTCATTTCTTTTCTTCCTAAACCTATACAATGTTTAGAACATAAACTTTTATTAGATTTCTGGGTTTGGCATTCTTCTGGTTTATGAACATAATCTTCCTAGTTACATTCACTATATATAACATCTTTAACATCTATGTGGATTTCCGAATTTGGTAGATTCCTCAACAAAGCCTTGCTTGCTCCAGGCGGTTCAAAGGAGAGCGGAAAAGTATGTAGCATCAGGGAGGTTGAAGAAGCAAAGGCTGTTATAAGGCTTGCACCAATTTGGGTTACATGCTTGTCCTATGCAATTGTCTTTGCACAATCATCAACTTTCTTTACCAAGCAAGGAGCTACCATGGACCGATCAGTTACAGCAGGGTTTGAAATACCTCCAGCAACACTTCAGTCATTCATCAGCCTTTCCATTGTTTTGTTTATGCCTATATATGACCGCATTTTTGTTCCCTTAGCAAGAGCTTTGACAGGGAAACCAGCTGGAATTACAATGCTTCAAAGAATTGGCATCGGATTGTTGCTATCTCTTACATCAATGGTACTTGCCGCTTTGGTAGAGATACAGAGGCTTAAAATTGCTCAAGAATATGGGCTGGTTGACAAGCCAAATGTCACAGTTCCAATGAGTGTGTGGTGGCTAGTCCCTCAATACGTTCTGTTTGGACTGTCTGATGTGTTCACTATGGTTGGTCTTCAAGAATTTTTTTATGATCAGGTGCCAAATGAATTAAGGAGTATTGGTCTTGCACTCTACCTTAGCATCTTTGGTGTCGGAAGCTTCTTGAGTAGCTTTCTCGTCTCTGCCATTGACAATGCGACTGGTGGTGATGGCCGAGATAGCTGGTTTGCAAACAATCTGAATAGGGCACATCTTGATTACTTTTATTGGCTGCTTGCTGCACTCAGTGCTGTGGGGTTGGCTCTCTATTTGTATTCTACGAAATATTACATTTATTCTAGACGAGGTATGTGATAAATCACTCCAGTCTTTGTGATCTGTGTTATAGGTCTCACGATTGATTGTTGTAAGTTGTAACTGTAATATTCTGTTTCCCACTCAAATCTTGGTTAATTAAAACTGTATAATATATATTCAAGAGTGAAAGTAGTAAAATAAGTTTAATTGTTAGTTATTCATCTCTCTGTTCTGGTTACATTGCTTACTCGTTTTTCTTAAATTCAGGAAACTCTAATATATTAGCCTTTGTGTATAAATTTTCAGTTATATCAAATTTTATTTCAACATCAATGAAAAAAAATAAAATAAAATCATATGGATGCATTTGAATATTAGCTCATTGATGATCGGCACATGGGATTTTTTTTATTCTCTCTGTTTTGGTTCAAGCAGATGGGTTGAAGCAATATAAAGGAACTACTCAGTTAGGATTGTATTATATCAGTTAATTTTGTGCACAAGGATGCAGATGTTAATTCAGAGATAGGTAGCCTTGGTTATGTTTTGAAGTGACAAGAGTCTTATTCTTGCTTGCTAATATATCTTATTTCAAATAGAAATAGAGGAATTAACAATAAGGGTAAAGGCTTTGATGAAAGGAACTCAAGCAAATTAGCAATTTATATAGCAAACACATTGATAACCCTCTTTGACATTTGCCAAGCAAACTCCATTCCCATTCTTGAGTTGAAGGCATTGCTGCTTGCAAGACATGAGATTACATCCTTTTGGATCAATCACTTCAAGGCACCTTCCACCATCTTTTACCATCATCTCTTCCTTCCTCTCTGCCACTTTTTCATTAGACCAAAAAAAGTGAGTTGAAGCTCAATCTATAATGCAAGGTCATTTTGAAAAGGGTAAACTAAAGGGTTATATCTTGCCTAAAATCTAAAAATGATGAGCAAAAAATATTTTCAAATGGCATTAACTAGCAATCCAAAACTCAAATTGCCTCTAGCTAAAATTGTTAGAGATTGGTAGAATTCATTGAAAGTATGATTTGAAGCTTCCATCTCCTAAATAAATAGGCCTCTTTTCCTGCCTACGAGAAAAAGAGAGAAAAAAAAAAAACAACACCAAAATCGAAATAACCAAATTTTGATACTGCCCATTTGCCATGTGTAAAGAACCCATGCAACACCCAATTTGAAAAGGAAGATATATACCTGAGAATGCCAGTAGAGCTATAGCTAAGATGCAACAAATGGAGATGGAAAATTTCATCCTCATGACTAGCAAAGTTCCTTATCTCTCAAGAGCTACCGGTTGCTCTATCATTACAATGTGAGCCAGAATTTATAAGCATCGAGAGCAAGAAAAGACAAGGACGACAATGCATGCAGTTTTGAAAAGGATAATTAATGGTCTCTCCACAAAAGAAACCATAACATTATTATGAAGTTGTAAAGGGGCTTCAAGTGGCTATTTCTTTCTTTTATTAATTTTTATTTTCTCTCTCAGATTATATAGCAAGTTGAATTTGTTAATTAATGCAAGTGTTTTAGTGGAAGCAAATAAAACAAGGTAGGCTTCCATAATCCATATAGTAGTAGTAGTATTACTAATAGCTTAACCAAATTCTCATCTTTAATCCTCCATGTGGTCCATGCAATTGCAACCATGGCTATGGTTTGGCTTTTCTTAATTGCTTAGAGCCACTTGAACTGCTTTCAATCCCCCACCAAAGCATTATCAGCATGCAATTTGGTTATTCCTGCTGGACTAATAATTAGATGTTTAATTACTTACTTCAATGATCCTTTAATTAGCATTAGCAAGAAGAAAATGGAAGTAAAGAAAGGGGGTCATAGTTACATACATTGAATTTGAATCCAAATTATCATTTGTCTACTTCTGTGAACCCATTGCAGAGAGTAGAGACTAGAGAGACCCATGGTGTTATATGCTAAAATTAATTTCATTTTCTTGGATCAATTTTGTTTTATTACACTTACACAAGACAAGACAAGACAATACAGGTTCAAATTTGATTTTATAATATCGGCCCATTTCATTTTCTTATAGAAGCCCATAATTGTTGAAAATCTAATTTCGTTTTATTAAGCCCACTTTATAATTACCTTCTCTTGTACCGAAACCGAAGCCGAAGTCCAATTGTAATGATGGAAACCCAAAAAGAAAAATCTTCACTTTTATTTTTATTTTATTTATTATATTGTTTTTTTGGGTACATGAATTATAAGAAACAATAATTAGAAGAAGTGAAATTACTTCTTAACCGCTCTAAAGGTTTTCATCCATTGATTTGCCTATTAGTGAGGTAAGCTCAATAGTAATTTCATGTTTATTAAATTTAACTGGATGTCCATTTCTTCCTACAATATTTAACCCGTTTGGTCGACCCAAATCCCATTTTGACCCGAAACACTCATTATCCACTGGATTGATGGAGGTTTTGCTTTGGAAAGAAAAAGAAGCTTCATGAGCTAGAGAAGAAAGAGAACAGAGTGAGACAGTAAGGAGAGAAGAAAGGACAAAGGGGAAGAAGCTCAATCCCTATTTTCTTCATCTTTCTCTCCTTTCATTTACGTCTCTCTCTGCAATTTTTTCCCTCCTCTTTATTTATCTTCCTCATTTTTCCATCCCTTCCTCTTTTCACTGGGGTAATCCAGTTGAGACTGAGACAGAAAGTCTGGCAAAGGGAGCAGAGAGAGAGAGCACAGCCACCTCCTGAATTGGGTCCGCCTCCATTCGAACCGTTCTCTACCGTCGTAGCGCAGCCACTGCCGGATTTCATCAGGTAGGGGCTTTATGCTCTTTTCGATTGAAATCAAGATAGGTACTTTATGGTCTCTCCCATCTTTTGCAATTTTTAGTCTGAGTTAATCTTTGTTGAGCAAGGGCAAAACTAATCACAGGTGTAAAAAGCTTTCTTTAGTGACCTTTTACTCATTTTAGCTGTCGGTTTGATTTGAGTCAGCTTTTTGTATGGTTGTTTGTTCTTTCTTTTACCCATTTCTTATTGTTATAGTTTCAGTGATGATTGTTTGCTGAGTTCAGGTAATTCTTTTGTTGCTTCTTTTAGGCCAGATAATATTTTGATTGAGACTGATATTATGTTTAGACACAATGCTTTTGTGATTTCCTCTGTCATTTGTTTGGTATTGTTTCCTGTGAACAGAGTAGTTTCATGTGAGTGGCCTATTAGATTCTCCAAAATCAGATAGCAAGATAGCTGTATTTGTAGAGCTTTTTTTTTTTGACTGTTTGCTTTTTTGCTAATGCTTCATGGCAAAAATGATGGTATTTAAGCACCCCCAGATTTTAATTATCATGATTAACATAACCAATCCAGAAAATTATTTCAAGAGCCTTACTTGAAGTTGGTTCTTGGTTGCTGGAATGATCCTATGGGCAGTTATGATTATTATTGGGTTTAATTTCTTCCCAGAGTCCCTTTACCCTTACATGGTTGGTAATATTATTTCTGAAGATAAGTTTTTCCAAATTTTGAACTGTCTAATTCATTTTGAGAAGTTCATTGGTCAAAAATCATTAATAAATGATCATCACTTAAACAGGTGGCTTACGAGTGTTTCAAATTGTATGGTTGTTTACCTATTCCTTATGGATTTTGCATCACTCAGATCAGATCTTTTCCTTCATGAATGCCATTTTGCAAAACTTGCGATATTCTTTACGGTGATCTTATTATTTAAAAATCACAACTTGGACAACTGCAGTTAAATGAGATTTGACATAAATCAGTCATATTGTATGCAGCCTTGCAGCTTCATATAACAGGTTAGAATATCACCACTACATTCGAGCTTGTGCTTTACCATATTTGTCATTATATTTGTATATTCTAAGTTGATGATATTTATTTCGCCACAACTAAAGGAGTTGGAGACAGGTGTTGATATTCTTTTGCAACTCCTGGAAGATTGGTAGTCTTGGTAGGGAGAGCTGGAGTTTCTTTACTGTTGATCACATCCTTGCCACTTGATGAGCTAGACAAAACGGTGGACATGGCTTTTGAGCCTCAAATAAGAAAAAACTGTGGAACAAATCGACATGCACCCACCTGGTGTTAGACAAATAATGTTTTCCAGTGACACCTTCCCAAAACAGATTCAGGTTACTCATGTCTATATATATATTATAATGAATCATTTTATTGTATTCTTAGAATTTAAATTTGTACAAATTCTCAAGGCTTTATTGATGAGGGGAATAATTTAATTCATATTCATGCTCACACGCATATTAATCAAGTTCTTTCATTTCAAATCTTGATTTGGTAATTAATTCTTTTAAATTAATGGTACTACGTTGAAATAGGGTATCCCACTTTCATTTAGTTTTTAGTATTTTGGACTCTTTATGGTAATTCTAAGAATAAAATGCTATAATTTTTTTTCCTCAGGTTGTTGATTGGGAGTTTATATCTCAAAGGTGTTAAAGTCCCAGGTGAATATTACGGTTACCCTTCTGCTCCTTTTTATGAAAAGTTGTTTGTTCCAAATTAATTTGTGATTGATGAACATATAATAGTCAAAACACGTTCCTTTATTTTTTCTTGCTTCTTTCACTATCTCATTGTCCAATTAATATATGCCTACATTGAATAAGCAGAGTCAATCAAAGTGTTTGTAATGCTCAACGATATAATGATGAATTGATTTAATGAAAAAATTGCATTTTTAAGATGCTGTTTGATTATGCTTTTGATGAATATGATAAATTGGTTCCAGTTACTTGCTGAACTGCAACATGCCTTCTTGATGACACAAGTACTGCCATTGAGGAGGCAGTCAATTTGAGGAACAACCTTAAAGTTGCTAAACATCTTGAGGAATCACAGGTGTGCAAGGAAAGCACAACGAGAAGAGTGGAGAGCCTGCTACTAAAAAGAGTAAATTTGAATATGAGAGACATAGCTTTGATTAGGTTTCTTTAATTAGCTTTTTTTTTCTTTTCTATTTCTATGTTGTAGTATAGATATGTTTATCAGTCATGTTTGACTTTTATTTGCTCTTTTCTTTAACCATATGTTTATGCTGATATGTTTGTTATGAAGTATAATTGTTTCATGTTTGTAAGGAAATTCCGGGTTGGAAATTAATTAAAGACTTTGTTAATGACTTTGTAATTTCGATTGAGCAAATAGATTGTGTTAATTACTTGGATTTTCAAATTGGTTGATTTTGCTGGACATGCTTCAAGTTCATATACATTAATTTGTATTGAATGTTTTTTGCAGCAGATTTTTACATTCTATATGAAGTGAGTAATCGGCGCAGTGTAGCGCGCCGGGCAAAAACCTAGTTTTACATAAAAGATGAAAAAAAGTTTACAAAAGGTTGCAACCGAGCTGCTGATGCGTGGCTAATTTTGGGAGAGCCTTGCCTGAAAATATCGAACCTTTTGTCATCTTTAATGTTCTCCCAGAGTTCATGTTTGATTTTGTTGTAGCTCACATTATAGGAATTTCTTTTCCTAGAGGTTTGTTAGGTCTTAAATTTATTTATCTGACGTTCCTCTTTTCATATACTTTAAAAAAAAAAAAACTTTGATTACAATATATAGAATACTCGAGTTCCTTTTGATATCACTAAACTGATAGTTTAGGGAATCTACATCTTTTTGTTTCCCTTTCACTAATGTTCAAGTACTTTGGATTTGAAATTAATCTCTGTCGGGGTCCAGGAGCGAGTAAAATTAAAACCCTCTTAACAAATACACTTCTGAAAGATGGAATTTGTGTTTTCACCATTGTCCTGATGGAGGTCGTTTTCCATCTAAACTAATCACTGATCACTTATCTGTCACCGACACCGTCTTTTGGTAAAAACGAAACGACGTTATAAAAGTGATAAAAGTGGTTAAGTCTCTGATGCCAAAAAATGTGGCTAGTCTCTAAGCGCTCTTTTGTACCAAAAAAATATACTTTACAAACATGTCGCAAGTTGCAAGAGATTGATCTTTTGGATGCTTATCTTGGGGGGTTTGAACTTGATATTGGACTAGCAAATAAGGTGCGGCCCAATCTCATAGTTCTTGTCGGTCTTGGAGCTTTCAGTCGAAGTTGTTTCCGCCGAAAAATTGGAGTTGGGCCTTTTTGGCTTTTGCAATGTGGAGACTCTTAACACTTTTGTTTCTTTCATTTAGATATTTTTCTAACTAGAATTTCTTTCATTTAGATTTAGATAGTATTTGTCTACAGATTTTTTTTTAAAAAAAGATCTTGTTGTTCTTTCTATTCTCCCTTTCTATGAAAACTGACTTATCAGATTTATAGGAATGTGGTTAACTCCAAGATTTGGAATTCATCATTAAAAAAAAACAGGGATTCACCTCATAGGTTGCAATTTTTTATTTTTAAAGCGTAAAGGGTTATGCCTTGAAATAAGAGGATGCAAATGCAAGGGTGACTAATTGAAAATTTAAGCAAGCCCGATGTGATGCATTATATTTTGCATTATTTTGGTGTGAAAAAAGAATATTTTGAGAATATACTCACACCATATATATTTTCACTCCAATTTATTTCACACCAAAAGACCAAAAATGATATTATATTATTAAATTTTTATGATAAAAAAATATTAATACATATAAATATTAAAAATATATTCCAAAATATATTCAATATACATCTCATTTTATAGATCTCATTAAAATCTTTATGATGATATAATTTTTATAATTTATTTTTAAACAAGTTCGACCTCTTGGGAGTTGTTTCTCCTTTCTCCCTACAAGCCAGTTGTCCATCCTTTGGGAGGTTACACACGACCATGTGGATAGGAGCTGGGAACGGATTTTTGTCAACTCCCATGTCCTTCTTGGGCGCCTCAGGGAACTTCAAGATTCCCTTTTCTATTTTTTCTTGTACTATGTTTTTGAACACAATACAGTTGTTGGTTGGATGCCTCCAGGAGTCGTGGTACTTGCAGTATTCTCTTCCTTTGATGTCCTCAGGTGAAGGAAGGACATGTCCGGGAGGTAACTTAATCATACCAGACTTATGTAGGAAGTCAAAAACTTCATTTGTTTTTGAAGTATCAAATGAATAAGTTTTGCTCCCATCATAAGGTTTCTTCTCTGCTTGTCTCTGGTACATAGCAGCAAACCTTTCCTGGGTCTGAGGGTGTCCTACTCCTGCCTTCACAAGACATGGACACTCAATGGGACGATCTGCCTTGACCTCAACTATCCCGAGTTCAAAATTTGGCTCTTGATAATAAGTGACATAAGATGAACTTCTCCTTTCATTCTCCTCTCGAAGTAAAGTCTCATATCTTGTCACCTTGGTTGACATCTCGAAGAAGTCTCTGAAATCAACTCCTTCGAACTTCTTTCGAAGTTCTATGTCAAGCCCATTCTGAGCTAGGCGCACAAACTCTATCTCATGGAGAGGTGCGCGACACCTATTCCTTAACTTCTTGAAATGAGCTAAGTACTCCTCAGCTGACTCCCCTTTTCTTTGGTAGAGGCGTGACAAGTCTGCCATGGAGACCTCAGGCTCAGTTCTATAGAACTGTGTGTGGAACAATCTTTCCATCTCCTCCCAGGTTCTTACTGAGTTGGGTGGTAAGTTGATGTACCAAGTAAAAGCTGCACCTGTGATAGAGTTGGGAAACAGGCGAAGCTTGTGGTAGCCAGAGTTGGCTTCTCCACATTGCACAGTGAAACAAGCAATGTGCTCCAGAGTCGTCTACTCGCTAGAGGTGCCAGAGAAGATTGTGAAGTCAGGGACCTTGTACCCACGAGGTAGAGGATATATTCTATCAGACTCCTCAGGGTAAGGCTTCTGAAAAGATGGCCTGCCTACTCGCCTGTAGGCCGGGCCAATCATGTCTTCAATCATCTCCCTGATGTGGTTTTGATTGATTGGGCCTTGTGCATCAACACCTTGAGGTGGATGGCGTGGAGCAGGATGGCGTTGATGGCCATTTCTTGTGCAATTACCATTACCATTCCTCACATGGGGTGGTACATAAGTTACAGCTCGAGGACCAACTGGGTTGACCTCCTCTTCCACATTATCAGGCGCATGATCAACTGCTTCCTGGTGCCCAGGGATGAGATCAGCTTCATTCTCAACCCTTGCTACTCCTTCTCTATGAGGTGGTAAATTGTTGTTACCAACCACTTCCACTTGAGGTGGAAATCTCACCTGGTTGGCACCATTATTAGCTAATGGCGCCACAGGTGGAGGAAGGAGTGCAGGCAGATTAACTTGCCTCGGATCTTGGGCTATCTGTTGGATTTGCCCCCCGAGTCTATCTTCTACTTGACCAATCTGAGCCAAGATGTTCTCACGGTCTTGCATCATCTGCTCCTTAAAAGAGTCATTAGCCTCCTTAAGTTGGTCATGAGATTTGTTCATCTGATCTATAGATCTCATAAGTTATTGCATCATTTGTTCCTGTGCCAATGAAATTTCATTCATGGTTTCAGTGAGGTATTGCAACAAGACCTTTGAATCAAATTCCAAAGGTAATTGTGAAGGATCTGCCACGTTTTTGCTTCTGGTTTGCATAACATGGCTAGATTTGCCTTCATCAACCTTAGGTGGCATGTTTACCACTGAGTAGGATTTAGAAAAAGGGGAGGAGAGAAGAAAAGTAAAGAAAAATTACCCTGAGACGTTGAGAGGAAGAGAGATCTGCTGTCTTGTCCTGCTTCAAGTGTCAAGGAAAGTGATTTAGTGTGGACCTTTGAGTGAGGCGGACACCTTGCTGAGTGACTAGGAGAAAGAAAACCGGGGATCGCCGGCTATGCAAAGGAAAAGAGGAGATCAAGGGCGCCAAAGAGGGAGAGCAGATGTGATCGTCCCACTGGGTGTGCCAAAAAGAGATGTTGCGCCAAAAATCTCTTGCTAGAGTTTTCGCAGAGAATTCTTTATGACAGCGTAAGGGCGTGCTAGTCAATTTGCTGAAATTGACAAAGAGGTTGTAAAAACAAGATCTGGTGCGCGGAGTAGCAGATTAAAAGATCAGAACGATTGTGGGGACTGGATCAAAGTCACACCGAAGCATCTAAATCATTGGATCCACACGAACTGCTTCTCATAACTGGGCCTCTTCTCTTTTGGATCAGATCTGAGAGATCTGCTTTGATTGCAATTGAAATTGAAAAGAAAATAACAAACTGATCTGTTATTTCTGAATGAAGAACACGTGTACAGTGTTTGTATGTCCGGAGACAAGATTGAAACAAGAGAAAAACACTAAAAGAGTGTTTGATTGTCCTGAGACAAGATCTAATCAAGGAAAATATGAAGAACGAGTGAAGAACTAGTGATGAATTGGGTGAAAATGGCGCAGAGCCAGAGAGAAAATAAGCACGGAGCTTGGTTTTTTGCGCGGAGCAAGTTTGTAGCTGCAGGAGCTGGTTTTTGATTTCTCGGGAGAAATGTCTGAGATGCGGAATCTGCTGAAACCTGAGAATGGCCTCCCTTTATATAGGGGACGGTTTGGGCTTGAGCATTTAATGGGCTTGCCTTACTGAGAAAGGCAAAATCCTCCCCCTATGCAGATGACAGCCTTCAGGAAGGTGCAGTGAAGCTTCCTTCTCCTTCTGATTGCTTCCAACTGCTGGCTGGGGTGAGGACAAGATATGCATAAGGGCGCCACTCTACTTGGATAGGAGACGAAAATCTACCTCCTGGGTAGTTGATGATAATTCTTCCTTCTGCCTATCACATTGCAGCAGGCTTTCGTTGCTTCTTTTGTGCTAAAATTAGCTATTTTGACTAAGTAGTGGCCAATTGATATCACGATTTGAACTTTGATCATCAAAGCCACGAAATTACTCATACTTAGCCATATTTAGCTCTTCAAATCATGAAAATAATAATTAATTAAGAAAATGGCTTAAACCGGGGTGAGAAAGCCATATGTCCTTAATTGAAAAGAATGCAAAAGTTGCAAACGATCTCGGATTCAACCAAAATTTCACCAGTAGGCTTAGAATATCTCCATAAGATCATGGAAAAAATCCCAAGTTAATTCGAGCTTTCTATCATAGTGAATTTGGTTTCACTCCCAAAAATGTCCTTAACTGAAAACCGGACATAAGTTTTTACTCCGATGTCAGAATAGGATGAAATTTTACCAAGATGATCTACATAGCTCAAGGATCATCATGGTATGCTCCTTAGTAGAAATCGCAGCCTCTAGCCTCTTCAATTGGTCAATTTTACTATTTTGTCCTTAATTGAACAAAATACAAGTTGCAATTTCACCTCCCGGGGAGGGGAAAAAGGCTAGGCGATTTCTCCACTATGGTTGGTCGACTATATGGAGGAGGTGTGAGGTTGAAAATCTCATGCCTCTCTCACGTACATAGATGTTTCTCTTGCTGACAAACTTTAGCTCTCTGCCTCCTTCCTGCAGGAAGAGAAAAATATCTCTCTGCAGGGCAGAGGGCGGCCTCTCCTCTGTATGGGAGACGACTTGGGCCTTGCTATGTATGTCCATGAGGTATTTTTCATCTCATGGGCAGATGACAAGCAATTTTCCTTTTTTATCTGTTTGCCTCCCTAGCAGGCAGCAATATCAAAGGAAACTGCTTCCGATTGATTATCTCTGCCACTCACCTAGGTAGGGGCGGCACACATAAGATTTTTAATAATAATTATTCAATAAAAATTATTATTATTTAATTAATAATTAATTAATTTCAGCCCTTGCAATTAACTTACAAGACTTTTTAATTCAATTTGAACTAGGGTGGTGCAGAAACCTAGTTTCTTTAGGAATTTTGATTAAATCCTAAGCACACATCTTGATTATGATTATGATAAGACCAATTTACCCTCAATTGTAAATTGAGGTATAAACAACACCAAAATAGTGTTTTAGTGTGTTCATTGACCTTTAGAAATGGTAAAATAAAATCAAATATGAGAATCTAGCTACTAAAAATTCGATTTTAAAAAAAAGGGGGGGGGGTCAATGGCCCGTATTTACAGAACTAGAAAAATAATAATTAGTATAATAATAAAATAGAAAATAAAAGAATAAATAATTTTTTAAATTTGAAAGAGCCTTAAAAAAACCCTAAACCCTTTACGGCCTCGAGCCAACCTATGTCCGAATCCAAAAAAACTTGAACTTAGACACAGCTTAAGAGTTAAAACTCAATCAAACTAATATCCGAATTAACTTGGGGCTACACTTTGTTTGTATGTGTAATCATCATTTTACTTGCTATTATTATTAAATCTATTATTGAAATCTAAAAAGATAAAAAAACAAACAAAAAGATGATACGTTTCAATATTTGATGGATGGATGGAGTATCGAATGGAACATATGAGTGAGGCAGCGGATTTTAATTCATTGTACCCATAGTTTGCCATGTCCACAGGAACTCTTAATTTACTCAACACAACAGTTTAATACTGTTTGGGAGGGAAAGCTATACGGTTTGGGTAATAAAAGAAGCAAATAATAGTCCCATATGACAAAGAAAGAAAATGGTACAATTAGTGTGAAACTGAAATACCAGCTCTCCGGCCAAACCGGCTAGTGGCTAGAGGCTGTATCTCGTGTCATGTTTTGTTGTTACGTAACGCCGAACCCCCAAACAAGGGCTTTTGAGTTTGGAACATTCTTAAGAATCTCAAACTCTTAAAACCGACACAATATGTTAAACTTAAACCCCCAACTCCAACTCCAACTCCAAAACCAAAAACTCAACACACTTCTCTAATTCCCCTTGTTGAAGTTGAAACCTTCAATTCCTGGTCCCGACAAAACAATTACCCTAACCACGTTACTATGTTTTCTAGCCATTTTGGCCCTCTTTTGTCTTTTCTTATTTCCAAACGGTACCTTATATTATTATTATGATTATTATTCTTTCTTAAATGTATAGAGTATAATTTAAGATTTAAGAAGAAAACAAATAAAAAATTGAAAGTTTTTCGATTTTAAAATTCAAAACTATAGAAAGGGACAGCCAAGAAAAACCAACCAACAGCTTTGGGTTGCTTTGAGAAGCAAGAAAAACACTTGGGTATGGTGGGTCCTTTTTCTTTTAATGTCCTTTTATAGGAATTAAGCCGGCCTTTTAGCAAAAGGAAACGATAATGTCAAGGTTTCATAAGGAATTTTACAAAAAGAAAAAAAATTACCCAAAATATTATATTAAAAGAAAATTAGTACTATACTAAACTACTAAATGATTCTTGCCAAAAAAAAAAAAAACTACTAAATGATTGTTGTGATCAAATGACAGCCTGTTTCTAGGGCTTAGACACGTGGCAAAACCAGATAGATTGCTATAATGTGGTTGTTCGGCGTGGTCCAGCATGATTTTGGCTTCTGTGATTTTATTCTTATTGACAGCTCTGTCACTATGTACTATTTTGTTATATATTGGATTCTTCTTCTTCTTTTGTTGAGGGCTGAGGGCTGAGGGCTGAGGCGAAGAAGAAAAGAAATAATGAAATATGGTTGAGGTGGCCTCTATTTCCACAACAGTGACAACACAGATTTGAATCATTACAAGCCCATTTATTTATTAAGAGTGTTTTAACCTTTATGCTTTGGGTTCAAAACAGATTATTTTAGGTCTAATGGCCTTTGGGATACCTTTGATTAAACGAAAAAAGGAAGAGAAACGAAAATTAAACTTTTTTTTTTATGTAAGTGTAGAGTTTGATTTTTGTTTGGCACAGAGGATTTTTCTTTTTTAAACATGAATTCAAAGTTATAACCTACAAATGAAAAAAAAAAAGTCGAAATTCTCGGTTTAAAATTAGTTAGAATCTAATAATATTATTAAATACCGTCGGATCACATAAAAAAAGAAAAGAAAAAATCTTAACATGGAATCTTAGCTTGTTTTTTAAGATTTATAATCTAATTTAATTAGAGAGTGGCATGTCATTAACAAACAAGAACATATTTCCCTATTTTATAATTTTTATTCATTTGTATTTGTTTTAATTCTATAAAACATCAAAGTTACGTGCAAAGCGGTTTCTAAGATGTCATTTGACAAATCTTAGAATAGTGCCACTGCCGCCCATTGTTTTCAAGCTACTATGTGAAATCATTTGCTAAACTCATCAATTAATTGACACAAGTGGATCGGCCCGCACTGCAGCGTCGGACGTTTAGAAATCTACTTCTTTAAACAATTTTCTATTTGAATTAAATTGTTTGATGCGTAGAAAAATTTGAAAGTACTATGATTTTAAATGTGTTGCATCTTTAAAAGGCTATATTATTAACATTGAGCATATGCCCTAAAGTTAACAATAAATAGTAAATATTAGTTTGTACATGGACATGTCCAATAGTTTCAATTTTGTTTCCTCCTCTAAAGTGTTTAGCACTTAAAATAAAAACTAAGTTTACTCTCTTCTTCATATGGACATTTAGAAATTGTTATTAGTTGTTTGATAAGACATTGCATCACTAGAAACAAATGGTTTGTGGTCTCTTAAGAATTCACAAATTGCATCTTTAGCTAAGTTAACATTATTGGAAAACAAATCAATAACTTGATGATTAACCATCTTCGGTTTTGTTATCAAATTAAAATAAACCCTATTTGTTATGTTTTTCGGTTGGCCAATAAGTCCATTTGTTTTCTAAAAACAGTCTTGTCTATAATGGACTGATCATATCATCACTATAAGATTTAACTCTAATTTCTACTTAGAAATTTTATAGCAGAGCTTTTAAACGTTTATGCTGCTAACCCACTAATGTTACAATTCTAAATTGTAATTCATGGGTTGAATAACATTGATAGACATTGTTAAAAAGGGCTCCCACACAGCATAGGCCTTAGCTAAGTCTTGAAAATTCTCTGTAAATTAAGAAATACTGAACTCAAATCATAGAAAATTCTTTATAAATTAAGAAATACTCAACTCAAATCATGATCCTTAGCTATTTTATCTAACAACTTTGTTCTAACCTGAAAGAAAATATTATTTATTTTGTAGAATAATTAAGTAGAGATAGGGGGATAGGATTTATCATAACATTTATTGTATGAAAGAATAATTAAGTAGAGATAGGGGATAGGATTTATTATAATATTTATTGTGTGAAAGGAAACAGATAATTACAAAAAAAGGCTCAAGGACAAGAACTGGCTAGAAACTAACCTAGGGTCTTCTTAGTAATTTGGCAAATGAGAAAAGACAGGAAAGTACAAAAAAAGTTCAAATGGAACCTCCTCATTGATCCTCAAAAGGGGCGTTTAGTAATTTTTTTGGAATAATTAAGTAGAGATAGGGGGATAGGATTTATTATAACATTTATTGTATGAAAGAATAATTAAGTAGAGATAGGGGGATAAGATTTATTATAATATTTATTGTGTGAAAGGAAACAGATAATTACAAAAAAAGATTCAAGGGCAAGAACTTGCTAGAAACTAACTTAGGGTCTCCTTAGTAATTTGGCAAATGAGAAAAGACAGGAAAGTACAAAAAAAAGTTCAAATGGACCCTCCTCATCGATCCTCAAAAGGGGCGTTTAGTAATTTTTTTGGGTGTTTCAAATAATATGTAGTATATATTTATAGCACCTGATTTGGCTCAATTAGTTATGTGCGTACTCCTGAATCATGAGTAGAGGTGTTCATGGGCCGGGCCGGGCCGGGTTTGGGCCGGGGCCAAGCTTTGATTTACACCTATATGCCTTGTCCAAGCCCGGCCCGGCCTGATTAAACGGGGCTAAACTTATGCCCAAGTCCGCCCAATTAAAAAAAAACTTTGTCCAAGACCCGTCCAAGCCCACCCGTTTAGTAATTAAATATATATTATTTATTTATTTTGAACTCATTATTTATTATTTAAAATATATTTATTATTTATTTAATAATATATATTATATCTAAGATAGTAAAACTTAATTAACATATATATTTTTATCAAAATAATTAATTTACACATCTAATGAATATTGTAACTAGTCATTCTAATTAAAAACAAATAAAATATTCTAATTATTTAAGTATACAGGCCGGGCCGGGCTTTTATGGTTAAGACCAAGCCCGACCCATTTTGTAAGCGGGCTTTAAAATTTTGTCAAAGCCCGTCCAACGGGCTTCAAATTTTTGTCAAAGCCCTCCCAAATATCGGGCGGGCTTACGGGCTTGAGCGGATAACCCGACCCTTGAACAGGTCTAATCATGAGTAATAAGGTATTAATTAGCCTATTATTATAGGTCCAAGGTCCAAAGTTATGATATGTAGATTTTTTTTACAGGTTTACACTTGATACTGATTTTGTTAGTTTCTTAATTATTATGGTTTATTATAGTTTATTTGTTTGGTTATTTCTAATTTAATATTTGAACGTATAAGGGAAAACAAATTTAAAAGTATATAGAACCATATTATGAGTGCAAGTTCGCAAAATATGCTAGTATGCTAGTAAAAAATGTAGTTAAACGTTTGATAAATTTAAGACAGAAGCATGGTGGTGGCACATACACAACTAGTTTGGCTATTTAAGATTTCAGTTCAATATTTTTTCTTGTTACAATATTTTTTCTCATTTTCCGTAGTTAAAAGTTATCAAGGTTTTGAACATATATACTATA
This sequence comes from Corchorus olitorius, assembly GCA_001974825.2. NCBI lineage: Eukaryota > Viridiplantae > Streptophyta > Magnoliopsida > Malvales > Malvaceae > Corchorus > Corchorus olitorius. The sequence continues at coordinate 28,687 of AWUE01018689.1, read as the reverse complement.
TATTATTTTTAGTGACTATAGCAATTACTTAAAGGCCGAATTGAGGATTAATGTGGTGCCTCTTTTTGGCTTTTTTTGGTCTTTTCGCATTTTTCGGGTGACTAAAAAGGCCCTCGATAAATTTCCTCCCTTACGTTTCCTGCTGTCTTTTTTTGTAATTTACTATTTTTATATTTATGATTAAATGTGTTTTAATTACATATAAATGTGTGTAGATTTTAGGATTTACCGGTTCAACTCCTCTGTCAGAATTCCAAAGGATTTGTGCTATAAATGTATCTGTAATAATGGTTGATTCATGGGTAAACTATTGACATTCCAATTCTGTTTTCCTTTCGTTTTCTATTTGGATGTGTTTCTTCTTCCCTAACATTTCTCTGAATTGGTTTCACATGGACGTCATTCGGTTTCCTAAAATTTTGCAGGTGGACCTTGATAAGATCCTTCCATTTAATTTAGCAGCGCCTTAGAATGACATAACCTAAAGTGGGGAGCTTTCACTTCTCACTGCAATATTTTGAGGTAAATTTGGATTTATTTGTTGATTATATTATTTGATACTTAAATTTAACATTTCTTTATTCCTCTTTTATTTTACAAAAAGTTTTTTTTATCATTCGACTTCCTTTTTATTGAGGTTTCTATTAGTTGCTTATATTTAGTATATTTTCACATTTCCAAAAACACATTTAGCCAAATGCTAAGTACAATTCATTTTGTGATGCATTGTGTAAATTACATATGCTCCTGCAAATGCTCTCAACTAATTCAATTTTCCTATGACAACTATACATGCTCCTTGACTACAAAAAATTAGGCCTTCCTTATGTAGAAGTCAAATTCTTCCACCTACCTGAGTTCATTCATTTAACAATTGCAATCAAGATTAAAAAATGACCACAACATACTATGTTTTTTTAGATAATCAACATACATTTCAAACAACAACTAATATTTGCTTTATTTTGATGAATTATCTAGAGATGGAGGAGTAGAATATTAGCTTTATTTTGATGAATTACCTAGAGATGGAGTAGAATTTAGGTAATGCACTTTTAGATGAAAGAGAGTCATGTGTTTTGCTTTATATATGCGAATTATTTGTTTGGATGTATGAGTTTCTCCTAACTGATTAACTTACAACCAATGTAGTATCTTCTTACTAACCGAGTTAAACAATTACAAAAAATATAGCCCTAATAAGAAGATGACTGCAGCGCAAGCGCAGGCCGCCCTACTTGTTGTTTATTATAATTAATAGTTTTTTAAGGTATTCTAATTAATTCATAGTTGAACATTCCATCGAGAGGTCATGCAAGATGCCACTGTTGATCATATCCCTTTTTTTTCCGGGTAAAAACAGTTTGCATCGTTACACCGAGCACCATTAACATCTTCATCCATCAACGAAAGGAGATTCGAATGAGAAGAGTTTAATATAGTACCAAGACAATTCACAAGTAAAAGTAAATAAATGGTCCCTAAAGTGAGCCGAATGTGCATTTCGGTCCCTGAAGTGAAATTGTGTTCCTTTTGTTCAATTGAATCTTTAAAATGAAGGGTTAGGAACAAAATTTCACTTCAGGGACCAAAATGCACATTCGGACTCACTTCAAGGACCATTTATGTACTTTTACCACAATTCATAATACTTTTGCCCAAATTGGTCATACAAATCCACACATTAAATTTATAATATAAACATGTGACTAAATTGGACCAAGTACCCGTATGAAGGTGCAAGGTTAGTTAAATTTATATAGCTAATTGCTCAGATAAAGACTAAAAAAATGCTCAAATCAAGGCTCAACATTGTGAAAATTGTTCAAATAAGACTCAACCGTCAATTAAAATGGTGTGTGAAGAAAAGGAAAGGAGGCGTAGCGCATGAACCAATGGGAGAGTGACATGTGGCAATAGATTGAATGAAAAAAAAAGAAAATAAATTTCGGGAAATAGAAAAATGTCAACCTTAGATGTGAAATAAGGGTCCAAGCTGTTCGATCCAATTTGGTCACTAACCTTTCTTGACGCCGTTAATGCTTAACGGCATTTGTGACTCACGCAGCATGTCTAATTAACGTTTGGGCCTTATTTAAGCAATTTTCGCAACGTTAGGCATTGATCTGAGCATTTTTTTTCTTTATGCCCTGATTTGAGCATTTTCGTAATGTTGGAGCCTTATCTGACCAATTAACCAATTTATATAAAATCGTGAAATTCCTATTTATCATCCTTTTATAAATTCTGATAGTCATAACTTTGATTAATTCAAAGCTAAAGGTGCATCAAACTTTAAAGAATTTTTTTCACCAAAAAAAACTTTAAACAATTTTTATTAATGTCGGTGTTTTTCATTTACAAGATTCAAACCCAAAATATATTTTACTTAAGTAACATCCAACCATTTCTTTGAACCTAACCCTGGAAGTAAACTATGATTACGTATAACTATGTTTTTAAAATATGTTGAATTCCTTTTTTCCATGATCAATCGGATTCGATGTTTGGAAAAGAAAGCCAAATAAAAGACAAAAAAAAAAGAAAGAAAGAAAAAACTAATTGACTTCTAACAAATTCAATCATGTGCATGTTTAACCAACAAATTTTAAGCAAATTTGAAGAATTATATGTTTATTATTTCTTTTTAATTCTAAAATAAAACGGTTTAATTGACATTTTGGCCCTTCTGAACTTGTAAGAAAAGTAGAAATTAGTCCTTTAACTTTCAATATTACCAATTACACGTCTGAATTTGTAAAAAAATGGACAAATTATCCATTTTAGACGAAAATTTGTTAAATTCTTTTAACGATTGGACAAAAATTAGAGCTTTTTTATGGAAATTGGTATGGTTCCAATAAAATTCGTTTAATTTCCATCCAATGTAAATGGAATTTAACCAATTTTTGTCCAGAATAATTTGTCAATTTTTACAAGTACAAGGGTCAAAATGTCTATAAAGCCAAAGTAAAATCAACAATAAACTTTGTTAAAATTTGAGATTTTTTGAATTTATTTACATAAAGGGTAAATAAAGGAGAAAACTCAGATAAAGTTAGGGTTTCAAACTCGTGGCCTTTTATTTGTTTTTTTTTTTAAAAAAAAACAATTACGACCTCTTTCATGTGCTAGAGGATGGGGAATTTGGAAATTTTGAGTAAAACACCTAGCATTCAAATCTTTAATGAAATCAAATCTTCATATTAATTTTTGCCATAATATTATATATAATTTGTTCATCATCCTTTTTTGTCATAATTAATTATGGACATGCATTCTCGTGGTTTATTGTATAAAGCAATTGACAATTAAGAACTAAAAAATTCACCCAAAAAAATTAAGAACTATAAAAAGGAAGAAATGAATTTGCAATTCATCAGAGTTAAAAATGTTTCCTAGGAGAGATCTTGAGAATTACGAAATGAAAACCATGTTTCGAAAATGCTCGAAGATAATGGAATCAAAACAAAAAGGACTAACTGCTCCTTTAGGGTCTAACGTTTACAAAAATGTTCAATTTATACTTATCATTCAAAAAAGCTCAAATCAACATTTAACGTTGTAAAATCGGCTCAACTAAGGGCTTGTTTATCAGTTTTATAGCCTTAATTAAGAGCTCATACCAAGATCTTACATTGACAAGATGCCCTTAATTGAGCTGATTTTACAACATTAGACCCTGATTTGAGGTTTTTTTTAGCAATTGATCCTAAATTGAGCATTTTTCACAAACATTAAACTCTTATTTGAACATTTAGCCAAACGAAAAGAAAGAGGATTGAAAAACCTTACCTTTCAATTGTGTTGCTTTGAACACAATATATATATATATATATATATAGGCTAAATGTTCAAATTGGTCTATAACGTTTGCAAAAATCTCAAATAAGGGTCTAATATTTTAGTTTGGTTAATTAAGTCATTAATGTTGCAAAATCGGCTCAAATTAGCCCATGACGTCAAATTAACAGCCTAATAAACCAAATGTTAGGGATTTAAATTGACTTTAAGGACTGATTTCAGCTGGTTTTACAACGTTTGGGACTTAATTAACCAAATTAGAAGGTTAGAGCTTTATTTTAGTATTTTCGCAAATGTTAGGGACCAATTTGAGCAATTAGCCTAGCGAATATGTAAAACGAATATGTGATTGGAGATTTTTTTTTGGGGTTAAAATCAAAAAGCAAAGCAAGAAATATGTCTATTTAAATCCCCAAGGGTATACTAGCCCTCATCGGCCTTACATTGTGTTTGGTAGGAGGGAAGTAGGGAGGAAAAAAATTGTGAGAAAGGAAAATAGAAGGGAAATACAATTTTTCTTATTTTGTAGGAAGAAATTAATACAACAAATAAAAGAAATAGGAAGGAAATAAGAGAGAAAGAACTTCATTTCCTCCCAACATTGGGAGGAAAGTGTCATTTTCTTAACTTGTAACTAAAATTAATCATGTTATTTACAGTTTCACCATTAATGAATTTATTTCCTTCTAATTTCCTTTCTTCATACCAAACAACAAAAAAGAAGTGTAACTTTTGTTTCTCTTACTTCCTTATCTCAGTTCTATGCAATTTCATTCATTCCTACCAAATATAACATTACTACTTCTTGCACCTCCTCACGAGGATGCCAAAGATCACCATGTCATATGGGCACATATAAAGTAATATAACAATCAATTCTAAATTAAATAGAATCCGAAAAGTAGATTCAACTTTATCGTATTTCAATTTGTAATTTAATTGATTTTTATCAGAAAAATCAATTATCATAGTCCATTCAACATAAATAATTTAGTTTATTTCACTTTGAAAGTCAAGAATTTTGAATACGAAATGCCTCAAATATAAAGGGTATATCAAATTTGAATGACGTGAATTTATCAAAAAAACAAGATGGCCTGAAAAAAATACGAGTATTTAATGTAAACTCAAGAAGATCGAATTTGAGGTTTCCAACCTAATGTTTAAGCTGAGTGATAAAATTAACACCTCCTTTAATAATAATCTCAAATCAAAGTGAGGGTGTCCGAGTCCCTAAAAAAAAATCAGAGTGAGGATGTAGCATGTTAAAACACTCTAAACACATACGTTTTTAGCAAATTCAACTTATCTCCACATTCATACTGGAATACCACTTATCATCCCGATCGATCATAAGTCAGTAAAATGACCTTCTTAACAATAATTTTACGAAATGTATAGAAAAATCTATTAATTAGACGGGCAAAGGAATACACATGCAATGTAATGAGGAAGATATATATATTATTATAATATATAAGAGGGAAAAATGATGAATACAATTACGAAAAATGGCTTAAAATATTTGGAAAGAAGTGGAGATGAGCATGAAATCAATCCTTGGGGATAAGCTAAAGCCGATAAGGGGTGTTGGTAAGGTCAAAAATTAATATATCTAGAATGAAATTGACATTTAACAAAACTTTGGTCTTACATTCCTTTTCTGCCCGATGAGTTTCATGACTAATCAAAGCAGCTTTGGTTAATTAATTCATTTTTCCAAATTCCACACGAGGATAAAGACATAAATTATTACTACTTATATATATATATTAAGAAAGAAGAAAAAGAAAACAAGATGAACAATCTTTTTAATTTTTTTTTCTTTTGGAATGATGGGTAAAATTGGATTTGCAAGATTTGAGAATAGAGTACTTTATCATATGTGACACTATTATTAGTAAAAATTTCGGATTAAAAATAAAAGTGAAAAAAAGTTTATGAATTTTTAAGTAGTACTACTACTATTCTTTTGAGGACAAAAATTTTGAATAATAATATTTTAAATGAAAGAATAGTGTTCTGGCCTTCTGGGCAAAAAAAAAAAAAAAATGAAAGAATAGTGAAAAAATTTTGGGTACCGTTATATGTGGGGCTGTTTTCGGCCGTTGTTCTTGGGTTTATCAGTTACTTTAGATTTTTTGTAGATACAAATCATTGATTGATTACAATGTAAAATAATTGAAATTATCTGAAAATGATTTTTTTTTTTAAAATTTTCAAATCATTTTCATTTTAGACCATTCTTAACTGTATAATTTTCAAAGTAATTTTTAGAATAATTTTCAAAGTTCACTTTTTTTAAACTGAATTAATATTTCTAACAGCTACAGTAATGCAAAATAAGCCCAATTATTAGTGTATATATACTCATTAAAATAGTATAACCTTAGTTAGTTCTTAAAAGTGGTATCTTCAGTTTCAATTTCAATCCTGATAATTTAAACTTGAATTTGAAGAAGAAGAAGAAGAAAATTTTGGAAAGACAAGAATATTGCAGTACAGGTTGAGAGTGGGGGCAAAAGAAAATGAGAGCGAAAAAATAGTCAAATTAGGAAAGGAAAGGCAGCAGGAACAAGTGGCAAAGATAGCGGTTTGGATTTTGGAAATTTTAAAAAAAAATAAATAAAAAAAAATAGAAGAAGAGAAACGGGGTCCACTTACAAAGTGGCTTAACAGCTGGCAAACGGGTCTGACAGTCTGTTTCTCTCCATCTCCAACAAACGTCGCCTCCCATTTTCTTCCAAATCATTTCCATTTCCCCCCTCATTTTAAGCCCTCTCTTTCCATTCCCAACCATTTCTCTTTCAAGTTTCAACCTCTCCAAAACCAAACCCAAACTCTTTCTTCTCTTTTGCTCTCTTCTTGATTACTTCCCTTTTTTCTTAAATTTTCTTAATTCATATCATCCATGGCTGAGGAGACTCAAAAGCCAGAGGCGGCAGCAGCAGCCGCAGCACCGCCAGCTGAGGAGGTGGTGGTGGAGAAGCCTGAGGTTATTGAGAAGGAGCCACCACCTTCTGCTGCCGCTGTTCCTGAGCCGGAGCCTGAGCCTGCTTGTGCTCCTGCTGCGGCTGTAGTTGAAGAGAAAGACAAGGAAACCCAAGTGGAAGTCGAGGTTGAGGAGGAGAAGCCTAAGGTTGAAGAAAAGGAAAGTAAGATCACTCAGTCGGAATCTTTCAAGGAAGAAACTAATATTGTTGGTGAACTTCCTGAGCCACAAAAGAAGGCTCTTGAAGAGCTTAAACAGCTTATTCAAGATGCTCTTAACAAGCATGAATTCACTGCTCCTCCTCCTCCACCACCTGCCAAGGAAGAAGAAAAGCCTGTAGTTGAGGAGAAGAAAGAAGAGAAAGCTGATGCTCCTGCTGAAGCTTGCGAGGAACCCAAAGTTGAAAAAACTGAAGAAAAAACACAGGAGGTGTGTGAGAAAGTCGAAACTGAAGCACCACCCGCCGCCGCCCCTGCTGAAGTCAAGGAGGAAGAAAAGACTCCGGCACCACCAGCCGAGGAGGAGAAGACTCCAGCACCACCAGCTGAGGCGCCAGCCGAGACAGTCGTGGTCACCGAGGTGGTTGAGAAAGTGACGGCTGTTGTGGACGACGACGGCGCCAAGACGGTGGAAGCAATCGAGGAGACGGTGGTGGCAGTCTCTGCACCTCCTCCGGCGGAGGAAGAGGCCTCTGCCTGCAAAACAGAGGAGGCTCCGATAGAAGAGGAGCCACCAAAGGAACCCGAAGTCCCACCACCTCCTCCAGAGGAGGTTTCCATCTGGGGAATTCCACTCCTTGCAGACGAGAGAAGTGATGTGATCCTATTGAAATTCCTGAGGGCAAGGGATTTCAAGGTGAAGGATGCATTCACCATGATCAAGAACACCGTTAGATGGCGAAAGGAGTTCGGAATCGAGTCCTTGCTTGAAGAAGATCTTGGAAACGAATTGGAAAAAGTTGTTTTCATGCAGGGGTTTGACAAGGAAGGCCACCCTGTTTGCTACAACGTGTATGGCGAATTCCTTAACAAGGAATTGTACCAGAACACTTTTGCTGACGAGGAAAAACGATCCAAGTTCTTGAGGTGGAGGATTCAGTTCCTGGAAAAGAGTATCAGGAAGCTTGACTTCAGTCCAAGTGGAATCAACACCATTGTTCAGGTCAACGATCTCAAGAATTCACCTGGACCTGGCAAAAAGGAGCTCAGGCAAGCCACCAGGCAGGCTCTCAACTTGCTTCAGGATAACTATCCTGAGTTTGTGGCCAAGCAGGTATATATTAGTATTAAAACTTCTCAAAGTTTGATTCTCAGTTATATAGTAGAATTTAATAATGGGTTTTGGATTTTGAAGGTGTTCATCAATGTTCCATGGTGGTACTTGGCCTTCAACAGGATGATTAGTCCTTTCTTGACACAAAGAACCAAGAGCAAGTTTGTGTTTGCTGGTCCACCCAAATCTGCTGAAACCCTCTTTAGGTAAGTGGACTCCATTAATTCCCTTCTCTTTCAAATTTGCTTGCCCATGAATAACAATTTTTTGTTTTGCAAATTCATATGAAATATTGTCTTTGTTGTTGTGGATAAATTGAATATAGATACATAGCACCTGAACAAGTGCCAGTTCAGTATGGTGGACTGAGCAGAGAAGGAGAACAGGAATTCACTGTTGCAGATGCTGTCACCGAGGTAACAATCAAGCCAGCAAGCAAGCACTGTGTCGAATTCCCGATAACCGAGGTGAGAGACAAACAACATGTTGGATCTGGAAATGTTCCATTTTGTGTCATTATTAATTACTCCTAGTAGTAATAATAATTACAATGAATGAATGAATTAACATATATGGTTATTGAATGAATTAGCAGAAATGCAATCTGGTTTGGGAGCTTCGAGTGGTGGGATGGGATGTAAACTATGGAGCTGAATTTGTGCCAAGTGCTGAAGATGGGTACACAGTGATTGTATCGAAGGCAAGGAAAGTTGCCCCAACTGATGAGGCCATAATATGTGATAGCTTCAAAACGGGTGAACCTGGCAAAGTTGTTCTCACCATTGATAACCAAACTTCAAAGAAGAAGAAGCTCCTTTACAGGTCTAAGACCAAGCCTTACTGTGATTAAAGCACTCTTCAATCATGACCAATTTCCCTTTTGGTGGGTGGGCCTTCAAACTTGAATTTTGCTGTCTAGTAGAAGACAGTGCATATGGCAAAATGGCAATGGCACCACAATAATCAAGGGGGGGTTCTTTTGTTCTTTTATCCTTTAAACAACAGGCTTTCTTTCTTTTTTCTTTTTTGTTTTTGTTGAAATTTGATTTTATAAAGTTATAGTCTTTTGGGGGATTTAAATTATATATATAATTATTATTATTTTTTCTATTAGTTTATTGGGATTTTGTTCAATCTGGCAAAAAATGATACTGGGAGGATGGATTATGGAGGAAATGTGTGCAATGTGAAAAGAAAAAAAACTGTTCTTGTTATTTTATTCTTGATACTCTTTCTTGTAAAGTTTGTGTAAATTTCTTTCTTGGTGTATTATCTCTCTTCATCTTGTTATATATGTTCATTAATCATTTGTTATCAACCTTGTTTTGGTTTTTTCCATTTTAGTAGTAAATTGTGAACGTCTAAAAGAGAAAGAAAGGTTCTACCAAAAAAAAGAGAAAGAAAGGCCATCTTCTACTTTGGTTTTTTGCTCTTGTCAAGAAATCAAAATTGCTACAAATTTGGGATGAAAAGAATCAAATTCAACTTTTGAAACAATTGTCAAAAATATATATAAAATATATTCAATCAATTATGAGTATATAAGTAGGAAGGCCGTCCTCTAAATTGTCTTTACATGACAGCGTGATTGAAGGGCATCTTTCCTTGTCGAAAAAATTGCAACAATTGAATTAGGTGAAAGGGTATATTGTGGATTGTGAATTATGGGTTGTAATTTTCCAGATTCCCTTACTTTGGAAGTAATCATCAAAGTTGACAATAAGGTTTGGGACTTTGGGCATTTTGGAATAAAGTTCATGGGAAAAGATATTGGCAAATGGCAAGGGAACAGACAGAATTCTAAGATGATACCTATGTATGATGCCAGGCCAAACTAGTTTGGCTAATTTTTATTTTTTTTTTCTTTTAGTAGGTGCATGTTGTCAAACCATTAAAAAGAACGTCGTGTATTTGATCCTTTATATCTTTATCATCGAAAAAGGAATATTTTATTTTCAGTTCTTAATGTTGTGTGTGGGGTTTCACATGAACAATTTTTTTTTTTTTTTAAAAAAAAACACCAGGATTACTCAAAACCTTACTAATTCAAAATTAATTCTTTTTCGGTTGAAAACATGAAAAATTAAAATTCTCTTGATAAATGCATTTTAAGGAACCAAACATGTGCAACCTGATATGGTAGAGTGTGCTGTCTGTGATTAGGGTTCAATTTTTAACAATCTCAAGTATCAAAAGAAAGAACCAAACATATGAATTGTAAAGTTTAGAAGCTTGAATTTTCTACTACTTATTTAACCTTCTTAACTTATTATTATTCAATGTGATAAAGATTCAAATTCGAGATTTTTTTAATAGAAAATTATTATAAGCTCTAGTCTAAACTAATAAGGTGTTGTTATGATGCCTTATAATAATATTAATAATTAATAATACAGATTTAGAATTACAGTTTGATGCAGTTTACTTTAGTCCAAAGTGAATGATTTATGAATGTGTGTGTGTGCACTTTACCTTAAATTAAAGAAGCAAGGAGTAAGTCTGTGGAGCACTTTGGCGGAAAAGTAAACAAAAGGGGGGTCCTAGGTCCCTTGATAAAATTTCTGTTTTCGGCCTTTTGAGGCATTGCTGCCGTCTTTGTCTCCAAGTCCAAGTGCTTTTAATCGTGTCAATCGATTCTTTTTTCGTGGGATAGAGATTACAGTTTGGTTTCTAATCATCTTCCCCACCACTTTAGTTAAAGATGTAATCCATAATTACTCCGAAATCGTGATCACTAATCATTCTTTAAACGTTGGACCTTTTCAGTTTTTTGCTTCAAAATTTTTAAAGTAATAGTAATTCTTTTTGTAATTACAATTTTTTACCATTAAAATACAATCATATATGCACGTGGCATTTATATCCACCTGGAAATGCTATGTGTGCACGTTTTTTTGACTTAACTGCGTATGTAATTCACATCTCTTTTATTGTCACTCACTCACTCTTGGGTCCAATTTGTTAACAGTCGATTTAGTCCTTAAACGAAAGCATTGTGAAGTTTGATCTTAATTTGCAAATTATGATAAAAGCTTAATACTGGCTTGGATACCTAGCCATAGTTTTATCGTTTAAATTATTGGTCTCCTAGATATTCAAAATCCAACTATGAACTAACAGTGTAATCCTAAGAAGTTAATGGTCAATTGATTCGGCTCGATCACATTATCTAACATTTTCATGTGACATGATAACATTTTAGATTATGTGGCATGCACAACACCATCCTAGGAGCGTTGTGGATAATGTGGTTATGCTATGTCAGTGTATCCTTACCTTGTAAAAGTTTATTAACCAGAATATTAACATAAGTGATCAAATCGCTAATTTTTTAATTAGATGAACAAGTAGAGAAGCTCATAGAAAATTGACAAATTAAAATTATGACTTACCCTTATAATTATTGTATTATTATTTTCTTTTGCTAACAAATGCTCCTTAATCAGCTAGTTATGCAAATATGACTAAAAAACTTAGTTTGTCATAAAACCTTTTAGTTTCAATTACAAAGATTTTCAATCTATATGAGTAAATCAAATGGGTAAGGATCTACTGATTTTTCCAAGCCAATCTAACGGCTATTAGATGTCCACTAGTTATTTCACTCTCTCTTTTCAAATATCCAATTTCACTTAAAGTCGTTGGATTGGCTTTGGAAAATCAGTGGACCTCTCTATTAGTGGAGAGAATCCTTTCCCAATCAAAATTGTTTTTGGTCATAAAAGCAGTCTCATATATTACATTAAGTAGAAACCTCCAAAACCAAACGACGCCATCAAATCTTTTATCTATGACTATATAAGTTGGAATGACTACTGGCAGAGGGAGAGGGGGGCAGCAGGGGCCATAGCCCCCCCTCCCCTCAGGAGAGTTGTAATAGTTGGGTGCTTATTTGAACATAAATAAAAATGGTAAAATTTATGTAAAAAAAATAAAAATAAATAAATGGTAAAATTTCACTTTGGTCTCCTCATAATATTCTAATTTGGCACCTTTAGGTATAATTTTTAATATTTAAACATATTAACTCTCTTGTATCGAAATCTTTCAAGTTTTTCTATTTTTATTTTTTTTTTCACCTTTTGATACATTAATTATTATTTTTTTTAGCAAAATCAATTCATTTCATTCAAAGATCTGGATTATATACGAGTAGAGGATCTCCACACCAAGTAATGTAAGCTCCAACTTTACATACTAACTTAGCCAAGTTGTGAGCAAACATGTTTGCACTTCTATATACATGTTTAAAAGAGCAGAAACTGAAAGAAGACCCTAACAACCTAATTTGCTGAATTAAAACACCTCCCTCCCAAAGAATAGGAGCTACACTATTAATTTCCTTTATTGCTAAAAGAGAATCACACTCCAATTCACAGGATTGAATACCCAAAGATTGAGCAATAATCAATCCAAAACGTATCGCATAGACTTCCGCAAATAATGGAGTCGAGACCTTATTAATTCTGGTTGTTGCAGAAATTACCACTGACCCTTGACAATCTCTGATTACTACTCCCAGTCATGCTTCCCCCGAGCTCAAAATAAATGATGCATCAATATTTATCTTAAACCGAGCCTCTGTTGGAGGAGACCAGAGTTGGACACTCTCACTTTGTCGACCCTGAAGAGGCTGTTGCACTAAGGCTACCCCCTCTGCTACTCGTCTGCTGGCTACTGCACAAGGAGCACTTGGTGTCTTACACACGACCTCATGCAAGGATTTGTTTCTGTTTTGCCAAATGGACCACAACACATAAACCACCAGTTCCAGATTTCCCAGCTGAGAAGCTTTGTCCAATACACATTCCCAAAAATCATCATCCTCCATCCATCCCTGCAGATAGTCCATAATCCATGGACAAGTCCCACACTTTACTGCTAAAAGGGCAAGTGTAGAAAATATGGAGCAAAGAGGATTCGGTACCATTACACGCTGGACACACATCATCTATTGGAATCCCACGTTTTTGTAAGTTCAGCTTTGTGGACAGAATATTATGCCTTACCCTCCATAAAAAGAACTTAACTTTCGGTTGAACAGAGGCACCCCATATTTGACGCCATATAGCTGCTCTATAATTCAACGCCGGAGACACCTTGCCTAACAGATCCCTCGCAACATGGTAACCCGATTTGGCTGTATAATGACCACTTTTTTTAGCACAGTATAATGACCATTATTTATTCCATGCCAAATAAGAGTATCACTAGAGTGCAAAATTGATAAAGGAATGCAAAGTATTTTTTCCACATCCTGCTCTTTAAACAACTCATTTAGTAGATCAACATCCCATTGCCCATTATCTATCAATGAACTCACCTTAATCGGTTGACAAACAATACCAGGTCTCGCCTGTGGTCGGAAATTTGGAACCCTGTTTAGCCAATTATCAGTCCAAACATCAATCGAAGAACCATTGCCAACCCTCCACCGAGAGCCTAACTTGATAACATCCCTTCCAGTAAGTAAACTTCGCCACAAAAAAGAAGGATTACACCCCAAATTGGTCGTCATAAACGTTTTGTTGCTAAAATACTTAGCCTTTAAAATGCGGGAGCATAGCGATCATTCATTATGGATAATTCGCTAGCATTGTTTAGCTAATAAAGCTAAATTAAATGCCTCGAAATCACGAAAACCCAAACCCCCATCAAGCTTTGAGAGACACAAATCTTCCCAATTCTTCCAATGAACCTTCCTCCGAGACTCTGTTCCACCCCACCAAAATCTAGCAATCATTCGATTCAACTCATGTAGGAATGTCTTTGGGAATTTAAAACAACTCATAAGGTAAGTAGGAATGGCTTGTGCTACAGCTAGAATTAATACAACACGACCTGCAATAGATAACATTTTACCACTCCACCCCTTAAGTCGTTTCCAAAGCTTGTCTGTTATCGCTTCTAATTCTGCTTGTTTCGATTTTCCAATCATTATAGGCATTCCAGGTACTTGTCTTTCGCCAAAATCTTTTGCACCTCTATTCTATGCATAATCAAAACTCGAGCTTGTTCAGGAACATTCTTACTAAACATAACAGCTGATTTGTCCACATTTATCAATTGCCCCGATGCTTCCTCAAAAATCTTTAGAACCTCCAAAACATGGTCACATTCAGCTAACGAAGCTCTCAAAAACAACAGACAATCATCTGCGAAAAATAAATGGGACACCCTTGGTGCATTCCTGGCAATTGCAACTCCGCTAATAACCCCCGCCCTTTCTGCATTATGTATTAAACATGTCAAACCTTCCATACAGAGAAGAAACAAATAGGGAGAAAGAGGAACCCCCTGTCTAATCCCTCGTATTGGCTTAACCTTCTCTGTTTGGTCACCATTAATCAGAAAGGAATATGACACAGTTTTGACACAAGTCATCATCATCAAAATCCACTTTTCAGAAAATCCAATTTGCCGCATAACAGACTCCAAGAAATCCCACTCTACCCTGTCATAAGCCTTGCTCAAATCAAGCTTCATTGCCATATAGCCATCTGCTCCATTCCGCTTATACTTCAAATAATGGATCGTTTCAAACGCCACCGTTGCACTATCAAAAATCATCCTCCCTGGTACGAAAGCGCTTTGAGTTGGACTAATAATCTGAGGCAGTATTTCTTTCAACCGATTCGATAGAGCCTTAGAAATTATCTTGAAGATTACATTACAAAGGCTTATAGGACGAAAGTCCTTCACAGAAACTGGATTGTCAATCTTTGGGATAAGAACTACATTTGTATGGTTTATATCCAGTAATGGGGCACCCAAATTAAGAAATGACAAAGCCATATCACATACCTTATTACCCACAATATGCCAAAAACGTTGAAAAAAGAATGGAGACATACCATCCGGACCTGCTGCTTTATCTGGATCCATATCAAAAGCTGTCTGCTTAATCTCTTCTTTAGTGAAATCTCTATCTAGACCAGAACACATGGCTGAAGTTAGTCTCCTATCCATCAATCCAGTGATTGCATGTATTCTTGTAATATGGGGTGAGGATGTGGTAAAAATGCCTTGAAAATATTCCATAAACAAACTTTCTACCACAACCCGATCACTTTGCCATGATCCATCCTCATCCTGAATTGCTACAATCGAATTTCTCCTTATCCTACACGATGCATTCGAATGAAAGAATTTCGAATTTCGGTCTCCATCTTTAAGCCAGGACACCCTCGACCGCTGCCGCCACATTGTTTCCTCTTGACCATATAATCCATTAAGTTCATCTAAACAATTCTGTATAGCCTGAGGACCATCTTGCTGTTGTATATCCACAAAAAGATTATCCAATTCCCTCTTCTTAGAATTAATTTTGTGTCGGACATTCCCAAAAACACTCTTGTTCCATATGTGTAAAGCTCTTCCACAAGCTTCAATGGATTGTTTAATATCCAATAATGGGTTCTGGTTCCAAGAATCCTTAATCACTACTTCCAAACCATCATGCTTAATCCACATATGCTCAAAGCGGAAAGCTTTCCTCGGTACAAAATCCATTGGAACTTTATCCAACACTTTAATCAATAGTGGGAGATGATCAGAATTTGAGTGAACCAACGTTTGAACATGGGAGAACAAGAAACGACCAACCCACTGTTCCGTAGCAAAAGCTCGTTCTAACCTTTCAAAAATTACTTCCCTAGCAAATCTGCGAGACCAAGTATAGAAAGGTCCCTTGGACTGGAGTTCATTAAAACGAGACTCCTCAATCGCTTTTATGAAATTATTCATTTGGCGCTGCGATCTTAAGTTTCCCCCAATCTTTTCATCATTTGTTAAAAGCTCGTTAAAATCACCAAAACAAAGCCAAGGAAGACTCGATTGAGATGCAAGTAGCCTTAACAAAGCCAATGATTCATGGCGCCTATTAGTCTCTGGGCGACCATAAAAACCTGTAAAGCGCCATTTATCAATTTCTACATCACCCATAGTTACATCAATGTGCAAATTTGAGTAACACACAATCGAAAGATCGATTTCATTATTCCATAGCATTGCTAAACCACCAGATCTACCAACACTTCCTACACTAAAACAACAATCATAACCAACTACACAACGAATCCACTCCATTTCCGAAGCAGAGCGTGTAGTCTCAGAAAGAAAAATAATGCTAGGCCTATTATTACGATGGATTAAATTACGAAGGGAAAACATTGCTTGAGAGCCTCCAAGGCCTCGGCAGTTCCAAACAAGAATATTCATTGTTCCCGGCGGAGATGGTTTTCCTCCAGCTTGGCCGATTTAGAGTTGTGATCATCATTCTAATCACCAGACGCGCCACTATTAGTCGCCTTGGTTGGCCCATTAACAACTTCCAGATCTCGATAAATAGCAGCACCAAATTCATCCTCCTCTTGATTGTCCCATACCATACCCCATTCCTTCGATCGCTTATTAGCTCAAGCACTGAAGAAGTCATAATTTGGAACCCCCGAATTTCGCTTCTGCCCAATCTTCTGATTAGGATTCGTACAAGGTCCCAAAACATCAAATGTATACTTTGAAGTGGTACGAGCCGTCTTCTTCCACTTTCTTTGCTTCCTCACCGGCAATGGCAATATTGCCCCAAATACAAAAGGAGCTGGTGAACTGGTGATCGGTCGTCAGCAATCATAAAAATAATATCCCAACAAAATCCTAACTAAAGCACATAGGGTAAGTAGGGGTCGATCCCATAGAGAAGGGTGATAGACTTTATCCGAAAATTCAATCCTTAAAATCTCTCAAAACAAAACACAGGAAGCAAAGGTTGAAAGAAAGCAATTAAACAGAAAGCAATTATACTAGAAAACAAAGCAAAGCAAACTAAATCTAAATGCAATTAAGAAAGAGAACAATAATTAAAAGGCATACTTCTTCTCCAATGGTAGAAAACAATCAAATTAATTATGGGTCCTTGATTTAAAAGATAAATTCAATATTAAATTCTTGATGATAATTGGTCTAGGGAAAACTCTAACATGCTATTTAGATAAGATTAGCCGTCAAGCCTTAAATTACCCCTTTTTCCTCCTAACTAATCAATTAGGCGTCAAGCCTTAAAGATTTGCTAGGATTCAAAGCATTAAGATCAACTTTTATTAGTTCTTTCACACATGCTTAATAAATAAAACCATACAACAACCAGATAAATCTGATCACTGGCATGCAAACCCAATTAACCTCGTCGGTGAGCGTGGCGTCAACCGTTGTTGTCTGATCTAGTCAACAATCTCTCAAATTACCTCTTTAGTGGCCATAATAAATCAATAAAAATCAAGATTGTAGAATTAAAACAGAGTTTAACATGCTATCTATCAAGAATAAATTACCAAATTATAAGAATAGAAATCTCACCATATTTAATTGATTTAATTCACCAAAAGATCAGAAGTATTAAGAATTTAGCTACTCATGGATTAGGGAAAATCCATGAGCGGCATAAAAGTACTTAGAATACCTTGGAAGGGCGAAATCTCTTTGGAAAATAGCTAGGTATGTCGCAACCCTCTATTGCTAGAGAGGGTGGCGGCACCCTTGCCTAAAAAACTAGATCTAAAGAAAAATAGATGAAGAGAAAATTATGTGTGTGTAAGTATGTGATTTGTGTTACAGGAGGTGGCTATTTATAGTGGAAATAACCCTAGGAATTCCAATCCTAAGTAGGAAAGAGGTCTAGGACGGTTTAGGGTCTAACTTAGACTCTAAGTTAGATTAAAAGTCTTCCTAGAACCAAAATCCTAGTCAAAATAGGATCCTGAAAAATCCTAAATTCTTGCAGGGACTTCGACGGCCTTTTTGGGCTTGAAAACGGCAGAACTGGGTCTTGGACTTCAAAGGAAAGTTGTAGATCTCGGAGTTAGCTTTCCTACAAGTACTCATGGGCTTCAAACGGAGGTCTGAGCAGAACATTATGATTTTTCTACCAAAACTGCGCTGAATCCTAATCCTGTTAGGACTTGAGGCGGGAATAAGCGGAAATTGGATATCTCCTTGAAAATAGGCGGCATTAGTCGGGATTTTAACTCCAATTATGGCCTTATATGGGCTGAGTATCTTCCCATATAAAATATCCAAAATTCCAAAACTTAATGACTTATCCATGGCTTGTCTTCAATCCTTCGCAATTAAAACTCCAATCTTCAATTCTTACTCTTGAAATAATTCTTCAAAAAGCCTTCAAGTCTTCAAGTCTTCAAATTGTCTTCAAATGGTCTTCAAACATGAACTTCGAATCTCCAAATCTATGCTCAAAATTGCTTTGCTCAAATCTGTGTAAAAAGTCATCAAAATAGCTCCAAAAAATAGTGAAAAATAACAATTTCTCAATTTCACATCACTTAAAGACTCAAAACACAAATATTATCAAAATAGCATATATTTAAGCATAAATGGGTCCAAAAACATAGTAAAATAGCCATAAAAATAGGGTTATTTTAGCTCGGTCAACTGGATTCTGCTTCAAGGGGAATAAAGTCCTTGTTACCTTGATCCAATCCATTAACTTGTGGTTTATTTTGGGTCACTTGATGTTTTGGTTGTGCAACTTGCCAAGGCCTTATTGAGCAGGCCCAATCCCAGGAATTGATTGACCCGCCTCCCCATTAAACTGGCCCAAGTTAGCCACCCCTAAGAATTCTCCCCCATCTGGTGAAGATTCTCCCAAACCCTCAGGTAAAGTGGAATCACCACCCACTACCTTTTGCTTACCATGCCAATTTCGCAGAGCTGCTAAAGAATCGAACATCAACTTCATGCCATGCTCGTTTTGTGCTCCCCCTATAGATGGAGAGCCCACGATTCCCACTTGTCTCCGTCAAGAAGTGACCTCCACGTTACCTAATCCCCCCTGATTTTGCGCCAGGAACATGCCTCCAGATTTTGAACCCAAACCGCAAGCATTCTCATCGTTGCTCATTCCACGCGCCACCTGCCGCCGTCGTAGGAGCTGACTGTCAACATGATTTCGAAATACTCTCGGCTGACTAGTCCCTGATACAGAGCTTGCTGGTAATTGATTAGGACCTCCTCTATTTCCCATCCCCTGATTTGAAACCCCCATTCGAGAACGAGTCAAGAACCCCAATTGCCGAGGCTTCACATCAGGAATTTCTGCCCTCATGCTGTCATCAAATTACTTCTCGATATACCCTTGTGTTTTGAGCATCGTTACTCCCACCGGGCAATCAGAATCCAAGTGAGTCAAGATCCCACATACCCTGCAAAAAGCTGGTAATTTTTCATATTTGAAACGCACAATAAGCTCACCCTGAGAAGTAGTAACTGTTGTAGTCTTCTTCAAAGGAGCTGCTAGGTTAAGCACCACCCGGATCCTTAAAAACCCTCCGCATGTATCATCTACTTCCAAGATTAGACCCATAATTTCCCCAACTGAAACCCCAATCCTCATGTTCATCATCATAATTGGTAAGTCAAATACCCGCATCCAATATTGGCATTGATCAAAAGCTACCTCTGATGGAACTTGAATGCCATCGAAATCCTTAAGTACAGGCAGGGCCCGATTGAAGCACCACGGTTGAGACACCAATATTCAGTCTCTTTCCACCTCATCTTCAAAGTGAAAAATAAACAAATTATCACCAGCTTATTTGATCATAAACGCACCTTCAATCTTCCACGCCACCAACATTGCTGTCCGCAGCCCGTTGACATTTGCCTTTCTTTTGGAGAACAAATGGCCAATTAAATGGAACCATGCCAAATCCCCTTCACCGCCACCCAACCAGTCTTGATCCTGCACCACCACTTCATCCCTTCCCTCGCTTTGGAGTGAAAGTCTGGAGCACATATTTGATAGAGCCCCGTCCATGAAAAGAACAAGAGATATAAGTTGAATGAAAGACAAATATGGAATCAAATAACCAAAAGAGAATGCACTCCACCACATCCATCTCCCCAGTATTTGTAGTAGGATACAAACTCTCCCGTTAGCCTGCAACTGTGGAAACAACTTTTTAAATTCAAAAAAGAGATGAAAGTAGTCGTTTAACAAATTTGAGATGATAACAGACAGCTGATTTAAATCCTTAGGATTTTCAATGGAAACCACCGAATCCAAGGAGGGGATCTTGTACCGAGACAAGGGTAGATCTCTACCGGAAACAACCCGGAGAGAAGGGGCAGGCAAAACCTATAGAAGGAACCTCTGTTTGGAAGGAAACATGTTTAATTTTGTAGCATTTTCATATATATATATATATAATATATTCATAGTATTTGATTTAATCTAAGATTTTTTTTTTCTTTTTAATAGTTACTAAATCAATTCCAATTATAGTAAATCAATTAGTAAATCCTTTTTTCTCTTCTTTTTATCAATTATTATCAAAATAGCTAACTTATTAATTGTTGTTATAAAATTAATGAAGAACACCAAGAACAATAGAGAGAAAGAGAGAGAATTTCTATTGTTTCAGAGAGTAGAAAATACATAAATATAATGTGTGTGTAAAATAGCTTAGGGGACTCCCTTTATATAGTGGAGTAAATCCCTGTACATTTAATGCTAATCTACTTGACTTGCAAGCAAAGTAATATCCAACGGTGGATGATGCTCCAGGGAACCTTTCAGGTAATCTCCTTGTAATCTTCCTTGATTCTCTCATTAATGCTTGATTCTCTTTTAAACCCAAATGGGTTCAATATAGTTGGGCTTAGTGTGGTGTGGAGTCCATAATTCCATAACACTCCCCCTTGAACATAACACCACTATAGACCCGTTTGGACATGTAGCTAGTGCCTCGTTAAAAACCTTAAGCTGGAAAACCCAATGGGATAAAATCGGTCATAAGGAAAAAAGAGTGCAACATATCAAGTCCATTTGTCTTCTGGACAAATATTACATGTGCTCTTTGTTGCCTCATTAAAAACCTTGTGTCGGAAAACCCAGTGGGAAAAACCAAACAAAAGGGAAAAAGAGTGCTAGAGCAATTAAGTCCATGTATATGTCTTCGAGACAATTACATCTAAATGTGCTATTATTACCTCATTAAAAACCTTAAGTCGGAAAACCCTGTGGGACAAAACCGATCATAAGGGAAAAAGAGTGCAACGCACTTTAAACTCATAATCGCTCCCCCTGAATTAAAACAAACAACCAGTTCTGGGTATCTAAACATTTCCACTTCTGGGGAATTCAATCTTGCATCTTACTAGCTCGCCATATACCAATGCCATAAAATGATTTCTCAAATATTGATGCTGGCAACAATTTGGTAAATAGATGTACAAGATTGTTAATGGAGCGAATCTATATAACATCAACTTGTCGACTTTCTTGGAGTTCATGAGTATAAAATTTTTGGCGAGATAGCCTTGGTCTAATCACCATAATATATTCTCCCTGACATGTGCAATGCAAGCAACATTATCATCATTATCATGGGAGAGTCTATAACCGGTTTCAACACACAATTCCTTTGAATATGTGCTATAACAAAATCATATCCAAACACACTCTCCTCCGTCCTCATAGAAGGAGATAATCTCAGAGTGGCTGGAAGATATAACTACTAGCCTATGCTTAGTAGAATGCCAATAAATTGTTGTATCGTATTAGCAAAACATGTAACCGATTTGAGAGCAAGCTTTATCCGGATCAGACTGATACTCTGATGCGCCAAGGACTCATCATGGTCTTGAAGAGCACAATGGAGATCATGGAGAGGATGTGCATATGCGGCAAGGAGGCTTGGAGAAGCTTGAAGATGCTAAGGAAGAAGTTTCAAGCTCATCGGAGTTGCCTAAGATGCCATTTGATCCATTGAAGATGCCATTAGGCCCAATGACAAGGGAAAGAGCTAAAAGATTCAAGGAAGCTTTGTTTGGCCTCATTAGAGTTCATCTTGAAGAGTTGGCCATCGGAGATCATTTGAAGCCCATTGGAGACCATCATCAAAGGAATAGTCCCATCGATTCCAAGTTGTGCACTCTTCTTGAAATCGATGAGCATTAGGTCATTAGAGTTGTAATTTGGCCATTGTGGGCTTAATTCTATTTTAATTAGCTATTTATTTAGTTTAGATAACATTGGGTTGGGCCTTGTTTGACTAAGTCCAATCCTTGTTTGTTATTTTCCTTTTCCTAGTAGAATAAGGAGTAGGGTCCTTCCTAGCTCCTTCCTAGCTTTTTCCTTTACCCTTAGGGCATAGGAATTTATATCAGAGCCGCCCCCCCTTCTTGCCTATATAAAGGCACCAACCCCCCTCTTGTAAAGATAAGTTGAGTTGATTAATAAAATTGAGGATTTTACCCAAATTGATTATCTTAGCTTCTTTGTTCTAGTTTGAGCAAAACTTAGGGTTCTTCAATCTTGTAGAGTCCTAGCAAACAATTAAGTTGTGTTGCTTGATTGTTTGTGAATCTTGTGTTCTAGAGTTAACAATTGCAGGTCTAATTTGAGACTTTGGGCCGACGAAAGAAGAGGAATCACCTTGTGAAGCTCATCGACATACACATCTAGAAGTTGAGGAAGTTCAAGTCGACTTTGATAGATATTCAAGGCTAGATTTGAATCTAACACAACTAGATTCGTATCAATCCGCATTAGCAAATCCTACTAAACCAAAGTTAGTAGATTTCTTAAAATAACCCCATAACTATGGTACAACGGAGATGACATAAAATGTGCTTGACAATATCTCCGAGTTGGCTAATAACTGAAGTATGCCAACAAATCTATCACAAATGCGATTTTAGGTCCCATGTAGTGTGCCAAATACATTAATCCCTCCGATAGTATTAAGGTTTGGTACTTCAGGACCAAACATATCCTCATCGGTTTTTTTAGGACGAAACATGTCCATTTAGGGATAATGGACCTCATAACCATAGGGGTGCTCAAAGTATATCATGTACTTTGTGCTCAAGCTCTAGACCAAGGCATAATTTGGTTTAACCTAAATTCTCAAACTCCTTTTCAAATAGTTAGCAGTTTGGGACAACTCTTCAAGAGTTGCAATCAAATTTATATCGTCGACATAAACTGCTACTATAGCAAATCCAGTTTACGATTTCTTAATAAACACACATGGGTAGATGGGATCTTTCTCTTCCTTAATCAAGTACACGTATAAGCGGAGATACCACATGTGGTTGGATTGCTTCAACCCATATAAAGATCTTTTGCAACTTTTGAGAATAAGTTGCGGGGAGTGTATGCTTCAGGCATTTTAAATCCCTCGGGAATATAAATATGGGAATGTATGCTTCAGGCATATTATATCCTTTGAACCATAATTATGTCATCACAATGTTCATATAACATGTTTCCAAGTTTATAAGGAAATGAATTTGTATTCATCACAAGTGAATACATTACAATCGGCCCCAGTTCTCTAAGTGAACCCTTGGGCTACAGGTCGGGTTTTATACCTCACGGCCTTATTTTCCTCATTTCATTTCTAAACAAATACCCATTTGAATCCACGGGTTTGAGTCCAAAGACATCATTCTTTGGCAAGGAGAGTCAATTCAACCTCCATTACTCCCTCTCATATAGGCCAATATTGCCTTTGATGACACTCAGTTATAAATTGAGGTTCATCATCATCGATTAAATTTCATGAGCGATTTAGAGAGCGAACGCATCATCGATGATTATCTTACTATAATGAAAATCTAGTATTCCCAAGGTCAGTGATCTTTTCATGGGTTTATGTCACTACAGGGGCAATATGCTCATGAATTTATGCCTCTTCAGGGGCAATATTATTCAGTGTTTTGCTCTCTTTATTTTGTGCCATATCAGAGCAACTTGGTTTTCTCGAGAAAGACGAATATGCTCTTTTGGAGCAGATTCTAAATTCCTCCCCCTTCTTTTTCGAGGAACTATATCTTTTGATCCCATCATTTTTCCATGCTTCAGGCATGGTCACTTTGATCCATCATGTTCTTCAGGAACATCTATCTTAGCTGGAACATTCACAGCTTAAAATTGTAATTTTTAGCAGTCTGATGAAATATATTGGGCAATTGATTGCAATAACTTGCAAATGGATCAAAATTTTGCATCTCATTCATATGTTATTGGGTCTAAATGAGACAATATTTTTACTATAAGAAAACTTCAGGTTTTCATGCTATCCATCATTGGAAGCCTTTGGTTTCCCAAGTAATGGGAACATAGTCTCATGATAATCCGCGAATCTTGCGGTAAGTAAAACACCCGTCAATGGTTGAAACAACCTAATAATGGACGGTGAATCATACCCAACATAAATGCCCATACGTCGTTGGGGACCCATTTAAATCATTTGCGATGGTGCTACAGGCACTTGAACAATGCAAACAAAGGTGCAAACATGTGAAATGTCCGGCTCATGGCCTAGGACTAATTGAATAGGGAAATTCTATGACTGAAAGGGCATTGTTTTTCAATGGCGTGGAGCTCTACACACATATATAATTTCTCCTTCAGGGAGACCAAAAAAATATCAACCAAATGTTGATTCGTACGACTAGTACGAGCCCTGTGTTCAGTCATTCCATAGGCTTCTGGCCATTTAAGATTCATAGAACATTATCTATAGATACTTTCATTCTCATGAGAATAATATGTATATACTCAAAGCCTCATCAGGGGCATAATACGTATGGTCATGGCCTCTGTAATGGCCCATAATAATTTCCAGTCTGTTCATGGCCTTTGTTATGGCTCATGATTACTAGCTAGCCTCTATAACGGCCCATAATGATGGCTTCTATAATAGCCCATAAAAATCACGCATGTAATTAGCATCTCACTTTTCATCAATATTACTAGCAAGGCCTTGCGGAGATGCATCTCAATATCAAGACAAAAGTCATTGCCATTCACCATAATCTATAAAATAGATGATTCCGGAATCAATGTTATTATGACAACTACAGGTGTCAAAGTTCTATTGGTAATTGGCAATAATTTTGTACTTGAGGAAATGTGTTTTCCTTATGAATAATATTCACAAATGTAATCCTTGGAGAACAAGACTTTTGCGTCTTTCAAAAAATGTCTCCTTATATTCTTGATGATTCTTTGTATCATCATCGCGCCTGAATGACAGGGCAATCATGCCAAAGTCTGAACACTTCAGGGTTCAATTTTCAAGGCATAATAGTTACTCTTTTTGGGGAAAAACATTCAACCCAGTAGTATAGGCTTCTAGCCTTTCATAGATGGCCTTTTGGCCCATTTCAAAGTGATACTTTAAAAAAATCTTTATTTATTTCAGTTGTTGTCTCAAGATGTTACCCGTTACGGTGTAATACTGAGCAACTTCCTCATTGATTTACTACTTAATATTGCATCTTCAGGATGCAAGATAGTGCCATATAACAACTATGTATGGCATATGACATATCCAAAGCCATATATTATATTGGCAGAACCAGATATGGTATTGACATTTGCTTGCACAATGTCACACTTTGAGAAAAAGTTTTTGCTACGTAAAATGGTAAGTATCGTAGCATTATCAAGCAAACATGCATTATCCTTTTTCTCAATATTTCTCGTTTGCACTTATGTTGACAACTTAAAGTGTCAAATGAATATTTTATCGACAAGATGATTGTCTCAAATATAGAGTAAACAATCGTACTAAAAATTACACCAGGTAAATTCCCAGGTTAGAATGGAGGAGTCACAAATGGTCTCACTTAAAATCCATACTCCTTGGACAGAATTTGCCTAGACATGTAATTACAGCACAATGACAACTTCAGGTGTCAATAACAAATTAATAGTGCATATGGCAACTTCTTGTGTCATTTTGAAAGGTAAAATCATGACAACTTCTGGTGTCAATTGATTAAAATTATGACATCTTCAAGTGTCTATTGGAAATTTATCATGACAACTTCTGGTGTCAATTGAATAAAATTATGACATCTTCAAATGTCAATTGCAAGATCATGACAACTTATGATGTCAATTGCAAGATCATGACAACTTATGGTGTCAATTGCAAGATCATGACAGCTTATGATGTTAATTGCAAGATCATGACAGCGTCTGGTGTCAATTGTAACATCATGACAGCTTCTGGTGTCAATTGCAAGACCATGACAACTTCTGGTGTCAATTGCAAGACCATGACAACTTCTGGTGTCAATTGCAAGACCATGACAACTTCTGGTGTCATTTGCAAGACCATGACAACTTCTGGTGTCATTTACAAGATCATGACAGCTTCTGGTGTCAATTGTAAGATCATGACAACTTCTGGTGTCAATTGCAAGATCATGACAACTTTTGGTGTCAATTGTAAGACCATGACAACTTCTGGTGTCATTTAGAGAGTAAAATAAATTGTGACAACTTCTGGTGTCAACATATATTAGCGTCAATAATAATTCGAAATAACTCTCAATATATAGAAACACTTATCTTTGATGGTCCATGGTGCCCACAGTCTTATTGAGAGAGTTTAGAAATATGCCAATGATGTTTGGCTATTTGACGATGAGCAGTGCTCATCAACTCCTCACCAAACCAAGGAGACAGTTTATCTGCTACTAAACTTTGCCATTTTTGTCTCCAAGGGAGCTTGGCTCTTTATTAGTTAGTAATAATAATAAAAATTTCATGTCACAAGTCTCTAATGATGAATGATATAACATAAACATATAATTAGAGATAGAATTAGAAACTTTAGACCTTATTTTTTAATAGAGGGCACTGAAAATCCTTAGGAACCGGTTTCATAGTGCCAAAAACCGGTCTTAAATAAACCGAACTGATCGGACGAAAATTCTGGTCTGAACCGGGTCACAGGTCGAACCGATTGGATTGACTTGTGCATAAATCAGAGGCGGCGCGTGAGAAACTTTGACCGGGAGGTGAGGGTGCGTCCGACCTCCAATTTAAGCGATTCCGGTGGCGTTGGAAAGCCATCGATGATTAGAATCCAGTGGTAAGAGAGGTGAGAAAAATTGACGATCGAAAAATTTCAGATCTCGGGTCAACTCTAAAACTTTGACCGGAAGGTGTGATCTTATACGATGTCGGAATAGGCTGAATTTTTGATATGTTACTCTCTAAGATATTCTGAATCTAACGGTATGGGAGGTGAGAACAAATGATGATGAAAAGGGGATGAAAATTTACAGAGCTTTCTCGTGCTGATAACGTGTTATAAAACTAATGAAGAACACCAAGAACAATAGAGAGAAAGAGAGAATTTCTATTATTTCAGAGAGTAGAAAATACAGAAATATAATGTGTGTGTAAAATAGCTTAGGGGACTCCCTTTATATAGTGGAGTAAATTCCTGTACATTTAATGCTAATCTACTTGACTTGCAAGCAAAGTAATATCCAACGGTGGATGATGCTCCAGGGAACCTTCCAGGTAATCTCCTTGTAATCTTCCTTGATTCTCTCATTAATGCTTGATTCTCTCTTAAAAATGGTATGCTTCATAACCATTTTTCTTGTTATTCTAATATTTTTATCATTGAGTTGGTAGTGACGCCAACCATTATGATATATAATATATATTAGTATATATTTTCAAATGCTATTTATTCCTTAACATTAATATTGCATATATAAATATATATAATTATATATTGACTTAGTTAGATATATATCCCAAGATAAAATTTTTGATTCCGCCCGTATGAGAGCTTAATTCTAGAGAATAATCCAACCTTGTAAAAGGAAAAAGTTCTTGATATGCCCAAGTGGCAAGACAATCAGCACAAATCTTAGCTTCAATGAGTAAAACAAATTTATTGTCAATATTGTGCGATCAATGTTGGAGTATTAATTTTAAACACATTGCTCAAATTGGTCCTAACATCTAGGTCCATACTCAATATAGTAGCTAATTAACCTTTCAATTTGGTCAAATAAGGCTCTAATAATTTTAAAACATATTCAAATAAGGGCCTAAAGAGTAAAGAGCCTTTTTTTGGGCAATAAAAAGAGTAAAGAGCCTTTAGTGTACAAAATTAAATCTCACCCCAAACCATTATTTGAGTAAATTAAAAAAAATTAAACCCCTAATTGATCAAATAAGGGCATGAAAACCCTTCTTGGCTGTTTTCTTCGATGTTTCCGTCCAAATTTGTAGGCTAACTCCCCTCAGAAGTCCTCCGAAAGAAGTTGTACGTCATGTAGGTATTGAAATCTAATGGGGAAACCCCACTAATCATAATATTCACTAATGAAGATGTGAGATGATATCATGGTGGAGATTTTTGGTGAGATGTCAAACACTAGATATAACAAAACATAAGAAGCTGAATTATCTGATTATTTTTATGGGAAGATATTTTTGCTTCCAAAAGGTCCCAAAAATATGGTGATGTGAATTCATGGTGTTTTTACTTTATCCCTGTCGCAGTCCGGGGTCTTTATCAAATGTGCATGTACACAAAATGCTTGACTCATCCTCATCCTCTTGTCCCTACTATATATCTATCCGGGGTTCAAAAATTATCCAATGAACCATATATATATCCACCAATTGACATGTTTTAGAAGATAGTTTATAGTGCTATCTTCTTCAAATCAATAATAAGAGGAAGAAGAACTGACATATGTTAGGTTGAGAGAAAGTAGTTAGAGTTGGAGTATTATGAATGAAGAAATAGGTTTTAGGAGAACTTTTCC